>BHFT01014131.1:44272-62629 GCA_004320025.1 Laticauda laticaudata
GGGGGGGGGGGGGGGGGGGGGCTCCTCAGGCCATCCAAATGGCACAAGTCCACTCTGTGTGTGTCTCTCTTTGTGTGTCTCTCTCTCTACGAGTGGGCTTTCTTATGCAGTTGTGTGGAAAAAAAACACACCACCCTTGGGATTTGCCACGAGTGGAAGGGAGACATTTCTAGACAAACTGAAAGGTCAGAGACTGAGTCTCCGGCCACCCACCCACACATCCGGAGCGCATGCTTGCCGCAGCCTGTTCTTCCTCCAGCCTATTTAGAGATCAGCAATTCTGGGGATGGCTGTTTTGGATTGCCTGCACCCCCCCCACACACCCTCCCCCCCAGTGCAAAGTAATTGTGATGCATGGGAAGTGAGGCACAAGCAAAGCAAAGCATTGGAACGGAACCGAATGAGAAATTCTTCCAATTAGCCATCTCGGCAGGAGAAGAAAACGGTTTCCTTTGGAGTCTCCAACAGCTGGGTCATCCCTGAGATCTTTTATTTATTAGGATGCTTTTCTGCAAGACAGTCGACTTACAAGGTGAGAGCAGGAAAGCAAGCTCTTCTATCTCTCCCTGGAGAAGGAGAATCTCAGCCTTGTTTGGTGGCTGAGGTCAACTCTCGGGCCTTTGGGAAGATCACGGATGAGCGAGACTCAAAAGATAACTACAGCATCTTCCTTCATGGTCTGCTTCAAAATCAAGTGCTGGACTCACTCATTTGAATGATGGGACATCCCCTATCTTGGGCCACTTCTGATGACAGATTAACTGAGTTGGAAGGGACCTTGTAGGTCATCTAGTTCAACCTCCCACCCAAGCAGGAGACCCTACACCATTTCTGACCAATGGCAGTCCAGTCTCTTCTTGAAAGCCTCCAGTGATGAAGCTCCCACCACTTCCAAAGGCAAATTCTGTTCCTTGGGTTGATGGTTCTCATTGTCAGAAAATTTATTTTTATTTCCAGGTTGAATCTCTCCTTGATCAGTTTCCATCTATTGCTTGTCTGGCCTTCAAAGGTGCCTTGGAAAATAGCTTGAGCCCCTCCTCCTCCTCCCTGTGGCAGCCCCTCAACTATTGAAAGATGCTCTCCTGTCTCTCCTTCTCTTCATTAAACTAGCCAGGCCCAGTTCCTGCAACCCTTCTTCATGTTTTAGTTTCTAGGCCTTTGATCATCTTAGCTAGATTCAGATTAACAGAGGTGGAAGGGACCTTGTAGGTCATGTAGTCTAACCAGAGATAGTATTCAGCAGGTTCTGACCAGTTCTGGAGAACCAGCAGTGGAAATTTTGAGTAGTTTGGAGAACCAGCAAATACCATCTCTGATTGGAGATTTTACAGTATCCTTTCCCTGTCATGCCCATTGAGCCACACCCATATTGTGTTGTAAAAAAATTTGAATCCCACCACTGAGTCCAACCCCCTTGCCCCAGCAGGAGACCCTACACCATTTCTGACAAATGGCCATCTCTCCAGTGATGAAACTCCCACAACGTCCAAAGGCAACTTCTGTTCCATTGGTTGGTTGTTTCCCCTGTCAGAAAACCTCTAATTTCTAGGTTGAATCTCTCCTTGTTCTGTTTCCATCCATTATTCCTTGACTGGCCTTTGGGTGCTTTGGAAAACAGCTGGACCCCTTCTGAAGAACATCTGAACATCACAGCCCAAGGCAGTGTCCAAAACATTTCACAGAGCTTTACTTGGTGGCCCTGATTGTATACACCCTTTTGTGGGATTCATATATATGTCTAAGTCAATTCAAGATTTCATTTGTACCCCTAAAAGCTGATTTGAAGCCAGGTCCTTGGAAAGACCAAGTGTTCTCCAATGATCCTGTTGGCTGGTTCTTCTGAGATCTCACTACAAAGAGAGCCCAGCTAGATGGGGACTGTCAATTTTATTTTAATCTATTTATTAGCGAGAGCTTAGCTTGCCTTTTGTTCAGGGTGATTTAGAATGAGCCGAGAAGACAGCCGGTCATTGGCCCAAAATCACCAGGGAATTCAACAGCTAAAGATAGTCTAGGTTTCCTTGAGGCTAGTCCAACACGTTAATTCTACGACACCCAGCTTTCATATTTACTTCTTGTAATTTAATGCTAGCTTCTTCTCCGGAAACGAAAAGATGCCATGAATAATTCATCCCAAACCTGCCTTGCCATCTTCTTTATAACGCCATAAGTGAGATTGGGTGGACGATGCCGAGGAGCCAGTGGTCAACCAGGCATGGCCGAGTGGGCGATGAACAGCACACATTAACCAAATTTCCTTTCTTAAACAGACGTTTGCAACATCAAGATCTCCTGGCTTCAGGCTTCAGCCCTTTGTTGTGTTTTTTTCCCCGTAGAAGTCACCTATCGTATTAATTAATGAATTGAATATCTCAAGAAAGGCAACCCTTTAAAAATGTTTCCTTCTTTTTTTCCTTCCTTCCTTCTTTCTCTCTTTCTCTTTCTTTCTTTCTTTCTTTCTTTCTTTCTTTCTTTCTTTCTTTCTTTCTTTCTTTCTTTCTTTCTTTTCTTTCTCTCTCCCTCCCTTTTCTCCCTCCCTCCCTCCCTTCCTTCCTTCCTTTCTTTCTTTCCTTCCTTCCCTCCTTTCTCCCTCCCTCCCTCCCTCTCTTTTCCTCCACCATCAACTAAAGATGATTGAAAGTTCTTTATTAAACACGTAAGAAGAAAGATCCCAAGATCAAATGTGACACAAAATATCCTTGGACTATCGGATCAGAAACAAACCATGAATCTTATTGCCAGCCTGGATGGAGCTTGTCAAGAGCCCTATCAGATAAATCTCTTTAATATCTCACGCACCTTCTTCTCCCCACAGCAGAGGCTTATTGTAGTCATAACTTGCAGCCATAAAAAAAGTGGAAATAATATTAAGACATTTTCCTGCTTAGTTACTTTTAAACTGCCGCAGTTCACCCCAGGTGAGCAGGAAAGTTGACCTCATGGGCAAGGATTCAGCATTAATTCAACAGAGTCTTTTGCTCACTCCAGATAAATGTACTTGAATAAACTAAGATTTAGAGGCTCTAAACCTTCTAAAAGAAACATGAGATTTAGAATGGAGAACATATCACCCTAGGGCTGCAAGGGGAGCTTGGAGGTCTTCTAGCAACCACCTGCTCAAAGCAAGACACCGCATAGCTTATACCATCCTGGACAAATGGCTGTCCAATTCATACAGGTAGTCCTCAACTTACGTCTATTTCTTTAGTGACTACCCGCAGTTACAACAGCACTGAAAAAAGTGGCCTATAATCCCTTTTCTCGTACTTAGGATCACTGCAAGAGCCCCAAGGGCCACATAATGAACATTCAGACCAACTCATATTTATGACAGTTGCCGTGTCCCAGGGAGCTCACGCAATTCCCTTTTGCAACCCTCTGACCAGCAAAGTCAATTTGGGAAGCCAGATTAAAACCGTCTCACTGACTTAACAACTACAGTGATTCTGTCATGCCCCTGTTGGGGTCTGAATCCAAGGAGGAAGACGAACATCTGACAGGGAGTGGGAATGTGGCTCCATTGGCTGTGGAGGAAACTTGGGAAGGGCAAAGTCCAGCTGGGCAGAGGAGGGGAGAGGTAGAACATGGGAGAGGGAATTCAGAGGAAGACCCAGGCCTACCCCTTCTTGATCCTAGGGCATGCAGGGAGGAACAGAGAAAGGAGCAACATAGGTTGCATGGCTTATGGGGGAGGAAAGAGCTCTGATTCCCTTCATTAGCCACAGCTGGGAAGAGAGTTTAAAAGAGATGCATGCTGAGTGCAGTGTCTGCTGGAAACAAACATGAGTTTACCTTGTGTGACTTTGGTTATCTGCGTTCCTGGCAGCCTTCCAACTGGGTTGAATTGCTGCTGTTCCTTCACATCTGGAATTCCTTCTCTTGCCCTTCTGGACTAATTCCCTCATTTTGCCTTGATTGGACTTAGTTACAGTTTTTGTTGACCATGTTTTTGACTTGACTCTCTGCAACCAAAGGCTGTTCCTGGGAGAGTTTTTCTCCAGCCAGAAGGAAGCCAGGACATTGAGGGCAAAGTTGGAGCTCATCAAGGGACTCCTACTGATTATCTGACTGTGTTGCCTTTGTGCCACACCCCAAATCATCACAGATTCACTTAATGCCAATGGCAAGAACAGTCCTAAAATGGGGGCAAAACTCACTTAACAAACGTCTTACTTAGCAACAGATACATTGGGCTCGATTGTCGTAAGTCTAGGACTACCCATATTCTTTCGGGGGTCCAAAGCAAGGCAGATCATCCCATCAAAAAAAACAACACAAAACAGACACTTACTGATGTATATAAGTAGCCTTCACTGTTCATCGCTAAATACAGCTTCGTCTGAACGCCTTGTATAGCCACCACTCGTAAACCCACTGGTATGAGGTTAAACAAAGCTAGGAGAAAAAAGGAAAAAAAGTTATTCCCTCAGTCTGAATTGTGGAAACAAAACCAGATTTTGTAATGCCAGTACAAAGGGAAGAAAAATAATATTTTTGGGGCATGTGTGCAAAATTCAAACACTCTTTTTTTAAAACAAAAAACCAAAACTGACATGCAAAAGCAAAGAATTTCCTTGGGAATCTTTCTGGATCAAGTTGACTATGGAATAAATCTTGCATTTCCTAACTCATTGGCAGGCTTCCAGGCTAGGTTGGACTACAACTCCCAGGGTCCTCAGCCAAAGTGCCCAAGAGACCAGAAAGAAGGTTTATGAGGGGTCCTTGGTGCTCTCTGAGTTTGCTTGTTTTCTTGCAGATGTTTCATGACCCAAACTATGGAACGTCATCAGTTCTAGTAAAAGTGCAGTTTGCTGTCAGTAACTGACAACGAACAGCACTCCTTACCACGCAGAACTGATGATGCTACCTAGTTGGGTCATGAAACATCTGCAAGAAAACAAGCAAACTCAGAGAGCACCAAGGACCCCTCACTTCAACCCTGAGCTACAAATATTCTCCTTTAAAAATGGTTTATAGCAGAGAGTCTTCCATTTTATTATCTGAGGGACCGTCTCTTGCTGGTCACATCTACCCAACCTGGTAGAGCAAGGTGGCAAGGAATGTTTTGGGTCCTATCTCCTGAGGAGATACATCTGGTGGGACCCAGAAGAAGGGCCTTCTCCATCCCTCTGGAACATTATCCCTCTGGAAATTAGCCTGGCCTTCACTCTTTTGGGAGGCCCTGAAGACATGGTTCTGCCAGCGGCCCTGGGGAACCCAGACGGATGGAGCCCATTGAATGCCTGGTATGAGTTTGTGTGTTGTCAGGTGCAGTGGCCTAGAGGTGGAGCTCTCGCCTCACAATCAGGAGGTTGTGAGTTCAATCCTAGGTAGAGGCAGCTATTTCTCTCTCTGGGCAGGATGAGTGTATATCTATCAAACAAAACTCCTCATTGGTGACAGGAAGGGCATCCACCATTAAACAGTCTGCTAACTCCATTCAGTTGCCCATACTCCACCCCTCAAGGGATTATGGGGTCATTAAAAGACAATGATGATGAGTGTCACCACGATGGGAGGTTATTTATTTTATTATTTTTATTTTTTATTCCCATCAACCCCAAGCTACCAGCAGGGAAGAGAGGCTGAAGTCATCCAAACAATGTTAGAATCCATGTTAACAAGTTCCCATTCCCTTCCACTCTATGGAGATCCATCTATATGAATTATTTGAGAGAGCAGATTGGATCTCCATAGACTAGAAGAGAATGGTCAATCCTTCCCATTTTTCTTACCTCAAAAATAGGGACACCTAAGCCAACACAAAAAGGTTCCTTAACCAATGCAAAGCAGATGTTCCACAGGATATATCTTAAAGGATGCTCCTTTCAGCAGAAATCAATTGATTTGGCGAGTTCAACCCCAGGCATCATGCAGCCATCCAAACCAACAGCTTCACCCTCCAAAATTCCTTGCAACCCTGCAAACATTTCAGCAATATTTCATACTCATAGCAGGGGAAGTGATGTTGGCTGGTAAAAGCTCATGTTAACATCAAGACATATTATTTAGCAGTTGCCAAAGTGCATAAGTTGCTGTCAAACTTTCCAGAGAAGCTTTAGATAAAAGTCCAAGAATTTTCAGCAGAAATTCCTCCAGTGCCAAAATAGAGTAGCCAGAATTAGGAATAGTTGAAGTCACATTTTATGGGGTTATGGCTTCCCATCCAACAGCATTGTCAATGCGTAGGTTGGACAAACTTTGATGTAGGAGATAGCAAAGTTGCAATGATTGGGCATACACAAAAGGTCAGATCGAATGCACAGACCGAGACTAGATTTTTTGCATTTCTCCAAAATTTTTTGGAGGTATTCCAAATCTTTTTTGGAAGGGTAGAATTTTAAAATGGTTTTCAACCCTATACACTACAACAACTAGACACAAGGACAGTTTTTTTCCTAAATGCGATCACTCTACCAAACAACTAATTCCCATAACTATTTAGTAAGACTGTACTACTATTATTCTTCTCATCCTTGCTATTACCTATCTATTCCAACGTATAACCATGTTGCTTCTATCTTTGCAATTTATATTGTTTTATTTAGTTTGTTAGTATGATTTGACTGCTTATTAGTAACCTTTGACTATCACTAAGTGTTGTATCTTACGATTCTTGATGAATGTATTTTTATGTACACTGAGAGCATATGCACCAAAGAAAATTCCTTGTGTGTCCAATCACACCTGGCCAATAAAGAATTCTATACTATTTTAAGACTTTGGTTCCATTTGCTGTGTATTTCCTGCTTCAGGTTGTTAGGAAATCATTCCACAAACTTTGGTCTCTTGATCTATAAAAGGACCAATGGACGGATGGATGGATCAATGGATAGAGGGATGGATAGGTGCATGGATGGATTGTGGGCAGATGTGAGATTCCAGGTTGCTTTTTGACAGCAGTAGTTCTTTCAGATGGAGATGTTTCCTCATCCTTTCCACAGGAGTAGGAACTAAAGATGGGACTGCAGCATTGAATCAGCTGTACTCTGTCACCAAATCCTCTGAAAATCCTTAAAGATAGCAAAGAAGGCATTTGCCTAACCCCACACAAATTTGGCTGCTGTTTACTTCAATGGAAACATGCAACCACCTAATAAAAGCTGAAGATGTCCTCCTAATCTTGGTTGGGGAATACAGATGTGACTTCTCTTGGGTCTCTTTGAAATTCTACTGTCATGGAATTTACTGGAGAAGAGAAGAGCAACAACAACAACAAAAAGATTTGAAATGTGTTTTTTTTTTTTTTGCAGAAGAAATGGCCATCTTATCTCTGTTCTGAATTTTAGAACCTGAGAAGCAAACCATTCTATTTCAAGCAATGTATTACTTGGGGCAAGAATGATAAGCTCCTCTTTTGGAAACCATAAATGAAGGTTTGCATTGGAAGGGAAGAATCGAAATAGTTTCCTAATCTGCTCACTGCCACACTCAAAAGGTTATTTCTCCCCCAATTCATACACATCCTGTTTACTGAAATATGCTAATGCTCCGTTGCACACCGTAACACAGCAGAAGGGGAAGGGAGACAAATGGAATGGAACCTCAAGTTTTATGGAAACAAAATGTCCACCATGATTAATTGCTACCAACCATCACCATCACTACTGAAGTGGAAGCATTTAATTCTCCTTATTCTGACAATAGCAGTATGATTTTAAGTCAGGCAAAAATGGAATGGGAAAGGAACGTTTCCTGATCAGATCATTAAAAACCCAACCCAAAATAAACTGATGGTGAATTCATCCCTATATATCCATAAAGAGGATGTTTGGGCCAGTTTTGCAGAAAGCAGAAGTACCTCTGCAGCTTTATCTAATGTCGAAGTGTTTTTCTCCTTTGGCAGGTTGAACAGCAAACATGAACGCAGCAATGACATCACTTCCAAACGAGCCCAGCCTTCGAAAAAACACCCATGCATATGGGCTATTAGCAGATTGTGCAAACAAACCAAACTGGCTCTTTTATGTCTAACAATATACTCACTGTATGTGCTTTCTTCCTCTTTCGTTCCATCAATGGTTCCATCTGCTTGCATCTGCAAATGATATCCTTGCCGGCTGTAAAGTTTTGTGACGATGCCTTTCAGCTGTGGTTCTGTCAAAGCAAAACAAACAAGCAGAAGATGTTAGAAACCTGAATCCGTTGTTGTATCCATGTCAGGTTCAAGCAGGTCAAAAGCTTTGCCTCAGGGGTTTTTCCCCCAAGAAGAAAGAAACAGAATTAGAAACTTTCCTATGATTTGAAGTAGAGGATAGATAGATAGACAGGCAGATAGGTAGACAGAAAGAAAGATAGACAGGGAAGGGAGGAAGGACAGGCAGATAGATAAATGGACAAGATAGATAGATAGATAGATAGATAGATAGATAGATAGATAGATAGATAGATAGATAGATATAGAATAACAGAACAACAGAGTTGGAAGGGACCTTGGAGGTCTTCTAGTCCAACCCCCTGCTTAGGCAGGAAACCCTATACTAGTAGTTAGGGAAGGAAGGAAGGACAGATAGATAAATGGACAAGATAGATAGATAGGGAAGGAAGGAAGGAAAGAAGGAAGTATAGATAGACAGATAAATGTTTCTGTGTGTGTGTGTGTGTGTGTGTGTGAGAGAGAGAGAGAGAGAGTGAGAGAGAGAGAGAGAGAGAGAGAGAGAGAGAGAGAGAGATATTAAATCAGCACCTTGGACAGCAACTGCTCTGCAGGCTCTAAAGCTCTGTGGATTCTATTCAATCCTGAAAAACTTCATAGAGGATAAAAATTCCAACATATCACATGGCCAAAGGAGCAAAGACTAGATTTCTGTTAAGATTAGAAAGGCACCAGCTAGAAGGAAACTTAATTATTTTTAACAATCTGACATTCTTTAAGAGAGGAACAGGGTTGCTAAAATGGTTGCTAGTTGATCACATATGGCCTACCAGCCTGTGAATAGGCAATAGCACAGACAGGTGTTTGTCTGAGGCATAGAGCATTGTATGAATCTAACCACTTGAGTTAATAACCTTTGTTTATAGAGTAACTGTGAACCCTGCTAATTATAGCCTGGGCGATAAAATCTTAAGAACCACCATGACTTTAGTAAGGTTGGTCATGTCCAAAAACTCAAGGGTCACGATTTCAAAGAATACAAATTTTAGGATTGTCCATAAAAATATAATTGTTACTATTGGTCAGGAAATATTCTAATCTTTTAAATATTTTTTGGCTGTTGAGCACATTCAACTCAGTTTCAACCTTCCCCAAGATGGGGAAATTCATCCCTGCTCCAATATTTGCATGGTCCTTTTAAGATGGAAACCACTTAATGGCACAGTCACAAAACCACTTCATACACCACCATGGATGTTAATCCTGCTGGAACAAGCATCTGAAGTTAAAGAGAGATTCTCACTGAATCCAATCCATAGAAATACCCCCAAGGACCTCGGAGTGCCGAAATCCAAAATTTAAACTCAGCCTCATGTAAAACATCAAAGGAAATCTCCTTCCAGAAAATACTACGATGACATGCGACCTAGTTTGTTTGACATGAGCATGCGGGGGAATCTGTCTTAGATCAAAACTCAAGCTCAGTTAGAAAAGAACAAGTCAACTTCAGTTGACAGAAAATGTGGGTTCTATTCTCAAACCCCTGAAATTAATATTTTCCCATATCACCTAACCAAGATCTGAATAGGCACAACCTACTTTGTGAACACTGCACGCTGACCAAGCGATCCTGTTGATCTGATTTCCACTCTCGAGCACAACTCACTTTAACTAAACATTTAAGGAAGAGGACAGGTTAAGGCATATCTAACTATGATAGAAATATAGAGTGTGCCCCCCAATTACAATGAGCTTCTGGAAACCATAAAAGACCCTCACCCTGCCAAGACTCCTAAAAGTTGTATCACAGGAGCAGAAGGGCAATAAAATACATGCCAGGGGTGCAAGTATATCACATCTCTTTAGTCACAATCCACTTAAAATGACAGTGAATTGACAGCCAATTTGGTTGTCTACAGAGATTCTCAGTCATTCAAGTCATGAGTGTTGCAAAACTGCTTTTCCAAAAAAAACAACTAGACTTTCTTAGTTTGTTTTCCTTTGAAAACATTTTGCTTCTCATCTCAGAATCTTCTTCAATTCTAGCTGACTGGTGGGGAATGAAAAGATTTATATTCTTTGCAGTCCTGTTTGCAGAATATAAGCCCTTCCATTCCGCCCCCTCCCAGTTGATTTAGAACTGAAGAAGCTCCTTGGATGAGAAACTAAACGTCTTCAAAGAAAGAAAATGCAGTTTGGGTGGGTGGGTGGGTGGAGAAAAACCACCTTTGAGTTAACCAACCTGGTCCTTCACCTGGAGTTAGGTCTACTGTTCCACTGTTTCACAGGAAAGAAAAAAAAGTTGTGTATCCTTCAGCCAGTGGCAAACAGGGTTTTGAAGACACTTTGGTTCCATTAGCTGTTCTCCTTGGAGGGCAGCTGTGACTGTTCCCTGGATAGCAAATTTCGTTGCTGCGTAACAATTAAAACAGCCTGTAGTTTCCATCCACCTAGAAGGGCCTCTTCTGTGCAAGCAGGCTGATTTTTTGGGGGAGTGGGGATGAGGGGTATCAGACCTCAAGGAAGCCAGATTTCTATTCCTTGTACCCATTTTCTCTTTTCCAATCCCTTGGCAAGCCCAGCTCATTTATTTATTATTAAGCACGCTTACAAAATGCTTTTGTTTGCAGGTCGCTTAGGGACAGTGAGGGGTAAATCTTTTCTGTGTGTTATCTGTGTAGGATTGCAGACCAATAAATCAAATAAACCCATCACAGGGTTTTGTTTATTTGTGACAAATCTGGAACATGCAAATCATTTGAATATGCAAAAGCCACTTCATTTTTCAGATGTTCCTTTCCCCTGAGGGGAGATTTCAGAAATGTTTGCACTGGGCTGCTCCTCCTTTAGAAGGAAATAAAAAAAGGGTGATTTACAGATGCTTTCACAGCAAACCTGCTCCCCTCTAGCTTTTATATTTTAATCATGCAATAGGGCTGGGTGATGGAGACCTTGCTGATCTTCTGCAAAATTTGATACTTTCCTTTCGTTAAAGCACAGAATGCTGGAATCCTTGCTGATCTGCAAAATTTGAGGATTTCTTTGGTAAAACCCGTTATTGCCCCCTCAAAATATAAAAGCCAGGAGTCTTTTTTGTTATTTTTTTTCTTTTTAGAAGCTTCCTCTCCCTTCCACCCCCAAAATGAAATTACTTTGTGAGCAGCAGAAGAGGGAAGAAGATGGTTTGGGAACAGAAAAAGGATTATAGCTTTCTTTTTTTAAAAAACAACAACATAAAAACCACCAAACGAAGGGGTCAAAGTTCTTCCCCTTCTACTTGTCCATTGTTTTTTAAGTCCTGAGCATGTTTGACATGCGATGCAAATAAAAAAATACCCCCCTAATTTTCTTGCTGAATTCTGAACAGCAAAGAAGAGCAAACCTGACTGTCATTTTTTCACCCTGGACCTTTGTCAATGTCGCTATAAGTCTGGCATTTTGTGAAAATATGACGTATACGAAGTCAACACCAGTGCCAACCTAGGCATCCAGCACAAGGCACTGTTATATCATGTGGGTTGCAAAACCATCACACAAATAACATCACAGTGAAACATTGTATTATTCCCTCCTGTTAAGGCAAAGCTCACTTGTGAGATATAACACTGAGAGTCACCTCCTTGGTTGTATGCTTCTTGTGTTCTGCACACAAAGTTCCTCGTTTCTGAACACAAGTTCCATGGATCATCTCATCCAGAGACTGGGATGAGCTTCCCCATCTTTGGGTCTTCTCCGAAGCCTTGTCTTTCTTTCTCCCCCTGCCCATTTCTTATGATGGTCTCATGATATAAACCAGCCATTGGGCTTCCTATAATTTCTGCAAGAGATCTCACCAAGGGTGGCATAGGGATCTCTTTAGAGATCCACTATTGTATGGCTACGGGACTATCACCTGCTCAGTTCCATCCAACACCGCAACTGTAGCTTACAAAGATGGCTCACCTTGATTTTGGGAAAGGAAGACCATTGAGAAAGAAGACATGGTGTGACCTGTGACACAGAGGTATGACCTGTGTCCAATCTTTTGCACTTTCACATCTGAAGAAGGAGAATAGGAATAGCTTCACCATCTCCCCAGCCAAGATAAATTGGACTACAGCTCCCATAGCCAGCCAATGGTCCAGACAGCTGGTCCAGAAGGCGTCCTTCCCAATTTGGCTCATGTTTGAATGAGAGAAGAGACCAGAACATCAAGGAACCACCCTCCTCTCCGAGTCCAACAAATGTTTCATGTTAGCCCAAGACTCTGCACTCGAAGGAGAAGACCTCTAAGAGGTCCCCTATGATTTGGATTGTAGAACGCATTTCTTCTGCAACACGTAAGCATTCATGTTGACTCCAATCTTCTTCAGCCTCTGGGTTCTCCATCCGAGAGGTGATCTGGAGATACTTCTGAAGGTCCCACCTCCTCTCTTGTTCCTGCAGCTCAGGATAGATTGGATATATCTATCCAATTTAGCAGTTCAAATCTCACCAGGCTGAAGGTTGACTCAGCCTTCTGTCCTTCCAAGGTGGGTAAGATGTGGACCCAGATTGTTGGGAGGCAAAGAGACTGACTCTGTCAACTGCTTTGAGAGGGCTGTGAAGCACTGTAAAGCAGTATATAAGTCTAAGTGCTATTGCTAACTCTGCTCACTGCCAGCAGTTTGATCCTGACCGGCTCAAGGTTGACTCAGCCTTCTGTCCTTCTGAGATGGGTCAAATGAGCACCCAGATGGTTGGGGGGTAAGATGATGAAAACCGCTGAGAGAGGGCTGGAAAGCACTGTGAAGTGGTATATAAGTCTAAGGGATGTTGCTATTGATATCCTTGCCTCATTCACTGAAAGGAAGACTGAAGAGCCTTCCACCCAAGGGACCGCTGGCCCAGCTTTCTCCAAGAACTGGGTTCCTAAGACCCCCAGAGGGAGGGAGTTGCTTCCCCTCAAGATAAGCAGGTGGCTTTCTTGGCATGAATCCGCACCTCCTCAAGGCTCAAGGCACCCCCATTAAAACAGAGCTGGCTGCTTTGGGTCAGGAGAACTCATCCCAATGTTTGGGAGACTGCAGCACTTCCTACTTGAGCCCCCTGGCCAAAGCTTGGAAGGAAGGAAGGAGAAGACCGGATCCGCCAGCAGCCTCCACACCGCCTCTCAGCACCCCCGCACCCCCACCTCAACCCGGGCTGGGTCCAGGCGCCTCCTCACCTGGTTTCCTCCGCCGCCTCTTCTTGGAGCCGAAAAGCTTGACCCGGGAGAAGACGCTGAGGTTCTTCTTGTCGCCGCAGCTTGTCTTGGACTTGCTGGGGCTGTTGACACATTTGCAGGCGTTGGACTTCTCGCGCTCCCTCGCTTGTCTCTTCTGGCGGATCAGGGAGCTGGCGATGGCTGCCGCCATAGCCGCCACCCTGGAGGGTCACTCGGCGGGGCTGCGGGCGCTGCCTGCGGGGGAGGCCCCCAGCATGCTGCTCTCGCCGCCCCTCGGGGATCTAAAGGAAGAGGAAGCGGCGGGACGGCGAGCTAGGCCGTCTCCCCCGCTCCGGGTGTGCCCGCCGAGGTGCGCTGGCGGAGGAGAGAAAGGCGTGCGCCCTTGGGCGACGGAGGGAGGAAGGGGTGCTTCCCCCCCCCCCGCTTCCCAAAGGCGGCGACCCCCTCTCTTCCCGGGCCGCTGCAAGGCAAGAAGCTCCCTCAACTTCGATTCCGGGACGCCAAGTTCCTTTTGCCTTCAGAGAAACCGGAGCGGGACGCCCAACAGGTCCCCGGACGGCTCCAAAGGCGCCCTGGCGCCCTGGCGCAGCATTGGCGCCGGCGCCTGCCCCCCCTCCCCGCCTCCGGTTGAAAGGCTCTGCCTTTGAGCCCCTGTCCGTCCGGCGAAGAGACAACCTGTTAAGACCCCGCGGCCCGGAGAAAGGGGCTCCGGAGAGACGCCTTGGAGTCCCCTACTCCGGAGAGCGGCTCCTAAGGAGGTTGGCGGTGTCCTCCGCCGCGCAGCTCCCCCGGGAAGGCCAGCTTGGTTGGAGTCCTGCTCAGCGGGGCAGCCTTCGCCGCAGCATCTCCCGAAAGCTGCCGGACAGAGCGAGGCTTTGGCGTCTTTTTTGGGGAAGGCGAGCGCGCGCTCTGCAATGGGAGAGGAGGAGGAGGAGAAAGAGGAGGAGGAGGAGGAGAAGGCGGCGACAAGCGAGCCAACGGGCGGTCGGTCGGGTTTTTCCTTCGACAGCAGCAGTAGCAACAGCAACGCCGAACGACCGAGGCTGCGCTCTCCTCCAGGCGCTGCGCGGCGGCGAAGGGAGGAGAAGAGAGGAGGAGGAGGAGGCGACGCGGCAAAAGCCCCGGGCGGCTTTGCTCCCTCCTCCCCCCTCTGGCATGAATGCAGAAGCTGGGCTCGGTACGCAGGGAGGAGGAGGAGGAGAGGGAGCGCACGGTCCGAAGGGGGCTCTCCCTCCTCTGGGCAGAGGCGCCGCCGGGGCGTCTTCCTTCTGCCCCCGAGATACCTCCCGAAAAAGAGGAAAGGGCTCAAATAAAGAAAGTCCGTCGCCAAACCGAGATAGGCGCCCAAACTAACGTGGTTTGATCGGGACGGTTTTGAAAGCCCGGGTATGGCGAGGCCGGGCGATCCCTGGGTCGTGAGAATCCACAGGCAAACGCCGGGAGGAGGGGAGGGGAAAGAGGGAGAGGGAGAGGGAGAGAGAAGCCGCAGAAAGAAACCAGAGAGCTAGAGGAGGAACCCGAATCTCCGGCCTCCCTGCTGTGCTTGGGAAAAATCCGGAGCAGGTGATCTGGAGAATACCAAGACCAAAAGCCAGGGTGGATAAGAAGATGGGAAAGTTGCCCTGACCACCTGGGCTTGGCCAGCTCCTTCCCCCCATGAAAAGGGTGACTTCTGCTTCCCCAGAGGTTCTGAGGCCTGAATAGTCATTGGTGACCCTGTGATCTTTGAAGAAACCAGATTATGAAGTCTCTGATGACCAAGATCTCCTTGCTGCCCTCCTACATTATTTCTCCAAATGTCCTCTTGGACATCCATCTTTGGTTTACTGGAGTTCTCATCAACCAAAATTACACCTTTGGTGGCCAATGGCTAGAAATTCCCAGTTGAGCTTGCAACAGATCTTCCAAGGGTCTCAACCATTAGCAAGTGCTGATTCTCATCCCCTCCCACAGGAGGGTGTTTACATGCTATCGATACATGTGGCCTCTCACAAATGAGCCATCCTCTTTAGGGCACATCAGTGTTCTATAGCATCACTGGCAAAAGGAAGGGCATCCAGCCAGTAAATACTCAGCTCCATTCAAGGCTCCAACCTTGAATGGTTGACTTTCTAGAAGTGGGAGGGAATTCATTGATGGCCTAGATTGGAAATGTTCAACTTTTGCAACTTTAAGACTTGTGGACTTCAACTCCCAAGAATTCCCCAGCTAGCATGGCTGGCTGAGGAATTCTGAGGCTGGGGACCACAAGTCAAAAAGTAGCCAAGGTTGAAGACCCTTAGCCTAGACTCTCTTCCAATGCAGAAAAGCTACTGCTAGTTAGTTGTCAACCCATCTTCTTTTCTCATTTTTGAAAAACATGAGCGAGTGACAGCCCATCTTTTTCAAAGACAGCCTGTTCTATCTCCGACTCCCTTCCATGATCTGAAAGATCTTCCTTGTGTTTAGCCTACCTCCTTTGTCTTGTCCTCCCTCCAAAACCACCATGAATCATACAGTCACCCCATATTGATTGTCCTACAGACCAGAATCAGACTAGAGCTGGAAGGAACCCTGGAGGTCTTCTTGTCCAGCTCCCTGGTCAAGCAGGAGAACCTATACCTTTTCAGTCAGGTGGCTGTCCAGTATCATCTTAAAAACCTCCAGTGATGAAGCACCCACAACTTCTGAAGGCAACTTCTGTTCCACTGATTAATTGTCCTCACTGTTAGGAAGTTTCTCCTCAATTCCAGGTTGCTTCTCTCCTTGATTAGTTTCCCTTCATTGTTTCTTGTCTTGCCTTTGGGTGCTTTGGAGAATAATTTGACCCCCTCTTCTTTGTGGCGGCCCCTCAAATACTGCTCTCATGTCCCCCCTAGTTCATCTTTTCTCTCGACTAGCCAAACCTAACAGTTCTTCATATGTTTTAGTCCAATTGTCCTCTGAAAGCAGGAATCCCAATCATAGCAATGCAAGAGAAGGTTGTCCACCCAGCAAAGGGAGCCTGATTCTACTGGCTCCTGCATCCTGCATCGAGAAGCTGCTAACACTTACGTGGGTTTCTGGGTATTGTTGAATTTCATCTGGGTACGCGATTCACAGCAGATGGGAATTCAGCTGTGAATCCCACAATTTTACAGGACTTGGGACTCTGCAAAATGTAGCCATCTGCCCGCATCTTGCAAGAACACATCCCTGATGAAAAATGCAAAAGAAGGTCATGGGTTCCCTATCTCTTTTCTAGCACAACAAAGACTCCTTTTGGGCAGGGTTGAGCATCAGGATTTTGGGACTGTGGCCTAGCAAGCAGATTTCCTTCTGTTTCACCAGCAACTATGGTGGATATCTGCTGTCTAGAACATAGTCACTAATAGCAATAGCACTTAGACTTACCTGTCACTTCACAGTGCTCTTCAGCCCTCTCTAAACAGTTTACAAAATCAGCCTATTGTCCCCAACAATCTGGGTCCTCATTTGACCGACCTTGGAAGGATGGAAGGCTGAGTCAATCTTCAGCTGGTGAGGATCGAACTCCTGGCAGTGAGCAGAATTAGTCTGCAATATTGCATTCTAACCACTGTGCCACCACTGCTCTTCCTTCCTTCCTTCCTTCCTTCCTTCCTTCCTTCCTTCCTTCCTTCCTTCCTTCCTTCCTTCCTTCCTTCCCACTTAGCACTCAGACGTATATACCACTTCAGTGCTTTCCAGCCCTCTCTAAATGGTTTACAGAATCAGCCTCTTGCCCCCAACAGTCTGGGTCCCCATTTTATCCACCTCAGAAGGACGAAAGGCTGAGACAACCTGGAGCTGATCAGGATCAAACTGCTGGCAGTCGGCAGTGGGCAGAATTAGCCCTCAATACTGCATTTTAACCTCTGAGCCACCATGGCTCTTACCACCATTAAACCTTGAAACTCAACTGTAGCCAACAGATATCAGCCATGGAACAATGGTCCAGTTTTCTGTTCTGTCCTCCACATCTTTGAGGATGGCAACCCTGCCAGCTGTAGCTCCCTTAGTTAACACACCTTCCATCCTTTTGGTTTCTTTCCAAAACAGGCCCATGCTATGTATATGAGAGGCATATCCAAAGTCAAACACAACAAGAATCCTTGTTAGTTGCTCCTTATGCTTTTATCTAGTTATGCAACCTAAACTCACATTATACCCATAGATGAGAATAGTTGTAGCCGAAGGTTGAACTATGGAATCCTTGGTGCTCTCTGAGCTTGATGGTTTTCTTGCAGACATTTCATTAGTCAACTACATGATGTTACTAAGTTGGGTAATGAAATGTGTTCAAGAAAACAACCAAGCTCAGAAAGCATCCCACAGTCCTCCTCCTCTTCTTCTTCCTTCTCCTGTACATCTCTCTCTCTCCTAGCACTGATGATGTTACCTAGTTGGGTAATGAAATGCCTGCAAGAAAACAACCAAGCTCAGAAATAGTCCCACAGTCCTCCTCCTCCTCCTTCTCTCCCCACTGTACACCTTTCTCCCTCCTAGCACTGATAATGTTACCTAGTTGCGTAATGCAAAGTCCAAACTTAGAGAACACCAACAATCTCACAATCACATTATGGTTCAATTTATGGAACCTAGAGCTATCCAACCATCCTACTTATAAATCACAATTGTTGGAACCGATACCTGCATTTAATTTACCATTTACAAGCCCCACACAGTCTGTTTCATGAGTACAGATAATTGGATCAATTTCCTTTAGAATATTCCCCCAATCCCCCCCCCCCAATGAAAAATAACACCAATAAAAAGTTTTTAGACAGCAGAAAGTGTTTCAATGCCACCTAAAGCGATCAACTCCACATTGCAACGGAACGCCAAACAAAATCTTACCCCGGCTAAGAATGAAGTCCACAATGATTTGGAGCCAAAAATGCAGGAGGGAACACAAGGAAGACCATGAACAAATTTGCTGAATTTTGGGTCCTGGCAACAACAACAACAACAACCCCAACCCCAAAAAACTTTCTTGCAGATTTGAAACAGGATCAAAAGCAGGTGGCTTTCCATGCAGCATTCTCAAGTCGTGGCCCTGATGAGCCTTTTTTTTGGGGGGGGGGGGAAAGATATTTTG
>BHFT01014131.1:62637-151616 GCA_004320025.1 Laticauda laticaudata
TTTTTTTGGGGGGGGGGGGAGAAAGATATTTTGGAGCACTTTGAAGTAGAGGCCTCGTGTTCCTCTCCATTATATTCTTTTTGGGAAAAAAAGAGCCACTGCTTGCAAGTTCAGAATGCAGCTGCTCCCATGCAGAGTCTGCCTGCCCACAATAGAGTTTCTGGTTGGAAGGCCAGACTGACAAAAAGAGGGAAAATTTGGTTTGACATCCGGCAAAAAGATGACAAAACTCCCTTTTCTTCTTTCCTGCTGTTTTTGGCTCATCTCAAAGAGCTGAGCAGACCTGATTTAGGGATTGGATGGGGCACCACAAAGTAATTCCAAGGACAAAGGTGAGGTTCTGTGGTTTACAAACCCCCCACATCCCATAGTCTCTTTAATGTGCATAGATCACTGGATCAATCTCGTTTTGAATTTAAAATTCTCATTTTGAATGTTCTCCCAACCTCAGTAGAGCAATAGAATGAATGAGCTGTGACATAGAATAACAGAGTTGGAAGGGACCCTGGAAGTCTTCTAGTCCAGCCTCCTGCTTAAGCAGGAAAACCTATACCATCTCAGACCAGTGACTGTCCAGTCTCTTCTTAAAAGCCTCCAGTGATGGAGCGCCCACAATTTCTGGTGGCAAGCAGTTCCACTGGTGAATTGTCTTCACTGTTAGGAAGTTTCTCCTTAATTCCAGAGAAGAGGTTGAACACCAAGCAAGGGATCAACAACATTCAGGCTCTGCAAAAGTCATTATTTCTCACCTATAAGTGTTTTGGTCAAGGGAATGCTGGATTTTTGGAGCTGAGTTTTCCTATCATGACACGGCTACCATCGAACCCAGAACAAAACACCTCTAGCAGCTCCCAACATCCTGTTTAATGCCATTGACCTTGTCATAGTGTCTTTGACACCCATTGTAAGCTTCAATTTCTTTAAATAAAAGGAATTGAAGTAGGGCTGAGGGAAGAAAAACATACAGAAAATAACAAAATTTGTAGGACATTAGATGTCTAAGACATTAGATATTCCATTGGTTGTCACAATGAGCAAGCATTATTATTAATTTTTGTGGGGAGGAAATAATACTACTGAGGAAGGAGTGGGGATGGTACCCTTTCCGTCACTGGGCGTTGGTCCAGCTTGTAGTTTCACAAACCCAGATAGTTTTCTTCAGTCTCCAAGAAATCTATCATAACAATGTGGCGAGGCATAAATCGGGTTATTTCACCAGGAAACCTCCCCGCTACTTTGTATGTCAAGTTTAACCAAACCACAATATAAGAGCTGCAAACAAACCAGGGTAGGAAGCAACCTGGTTGCAAGCAAAGAGCCTTTTTTACATCTCAGTGTTGTACAAAACATGCAGTGCAATTCCAAGAAGTTTGGGGTAAGTTACAGCTGGGAAATGCAACAGAATTCCTGCAACAGAGTTCTTGATTGCATTTCTTCCCTGAATTTTCCCTCCACAGAAAGCCTTTGCTGCCATGTGAATTTCCCAACTAAGGGCGTTCCGTATATGAAGGAATGATAGAATTCTGCTTTTACCCAAAACAGGCCATGTTAGTATGTAGGAGAAAACAAATTTACCACCTGACCAAATGTACCAAAGTCCTCCCTTCCAATTCTGTGATTCTGTTAGCTGCTGGCAAATATTACAATATTATTATCATAACCCCAAAGTCTTTCCGTATGCAATTCCATCACGTATTGAGTTTAAATTTGAAAACCAAGTAAATAGACTCATATTTGGTCATTGAGAATGTCACGGCGATGTGCTTTTTAGCTTTTTTTTTTTTTTTGCCATAGGCTAAATAAAATAAATAATTATTATTTGATGGAGTTTCTGGATCCAAAGAGATGGTATAAATCTTCCCTCCCCTACAAACCACTTAACAGACCCTGAGAAACTTCGAATCTTAAGCTCCCTTTCCATTGCAGACCCCTGACAAAGCTACCCAGCTCTTTTCCCCAAGTTACCTCCTTTCTAAACCGCCTCTGCTCTTCCTTCCTTCTCTTCCTTCCTTCTGTTTCTTTCTTCCTTTCTCTTCCTTTCTTCTTTCTTTCCTTCCCTTCTTCCCTTCCCTTCCTTCTGTTTGTTTCTTTCTTTCTCTTCCTTCCTTCCTTCCATTTCTTCCTTTCTTTTTCTTTCTTTCTTTTTTTCTTTCTTTCTTTCTTTCTTTCTTTCTTTCTTTCTTTCTTTCTCTCTCTCTCTCTCTTTCTTTCCTCCCTCCCTTCCTTCCTTCCTTTTCCTCCTTACCCGAATATGATTTCCGTAACCCCAACGCCATCCTTCTCCTTCTCCAGAGCTGATGCTGCCCCTTTCAATCACAGCTCTTCATCTGCGAGCAAGCTCAGAGAAAGTTTCAAGATGGATGGAACGAATTCTCCAAGGTATCAGCTAGAAACATCTTTGTGGTATGCAGAGATCATTAATGGACATTAGGAGCTGAAGACCATTACGACTTTCAGCGTGCATTAAAAATGCATGGCTTTTGAGAAGTTGTCTTCTGGCAAAGTTGGAGATGCGCCTTTGACTTCCTCCTCTCCTGCTGCTGCATTGGCTTCAGTGTGATTTTTTTTTGTTGTTCTTTTGTGCAAAATGCTGGATTTTATTTGCCCATCTAAGATCACGAGGGAGGGAAATTATCTCTCAGTGTAATCAGATCCCCCCAGCATCTCAGGCCCTGGCTTTTTAATGTTTCCGCTGAAAAAAAAACCCAAAACAAAACAACTAAACAGCCCAAAAATCCTTTTAGAGGAGGGGAAAAAAATCCAAGCTGGTTTTGTTTAAGCTGAATTATTGATGAGCCATGAACGGAGTTGTAAACATTGACAGGAATTATGTTTGCCAAAACTCCTGAGAGAATTGCCACTTGGATGCATCTCTTCCTGGGTGTGGTCATTGGGGTACCAGGGGAAAGGGCCTTCTGGAGGAGCAAATCGCTAACCTGTGTTGGGAAGCGTGCAAAGGAAGGACACACTAAGGACCCTTCCAGCTCTACTCTATATTCTATATTCTATATTCTATATTCTATATTCTATATTCTATATTCTATATTCTATATTCTATATTCTATATTCTATATTCTATATTTTATATTCTATTCTACTTAGTATTCTGTTCTATTCTATTAATTCTATGCTATGCTATGCCATGCTATTTTCTATTCTATTCTGTTCTGTTCTGTTCTGTTCTATTCTGTTCTATTCTATTCTATTCTATTCTATTCTATTCTATTCTATTCTATTCACTACTTTAGGACAGGTTGCCAACAGAATTCTTTGTCATTGGCTTGGAAGACTTTCTCCACTAAGATCTTTCTTTTCTGCTTCCTTCACAAGGAGAAAAAAAGAGAGTGAAAAAAAGAGAAGAGATCATGGGGTCCTTGGTGTTCTCTCAGCTTGGTTCTTTTCTTGCAGATGTTTCATGACCCAACTAGGTAACATCATCAGTGCAAGAAGAGATGAGGCAGCAAGGATCACCAGAGAAGCTCCCAGAATCTGCAAAGGGATGGCAGGAGCTACAGTGAGGGTACATCTTCCTGACTTGATTTTTCTTCCTCCTTCCATGCACTATTAGGACTCAACTGCCAAGATCTGGGCAACTTTCAGGTGACAATTTCTCTACGCTGGTAATTCACAAAAAAAAAAGATATCGGGGGTTTATTTTTTATTTTCATTTTCAAACCAAAGGAGTGATGTCTTGCAGTGCAGTTGCCAACCAGTGGGCCACGGATCACTGGTGGTCCACAAGAACATTTTGGTGGTCTGCAGAGAAATGTCACCCCCCAAAGCAATTAATCCAGGCTGCGCAGGAAAACAAGGCTGCACTGCCCACATGGCCCATAGGAACCAAGGCTTGCGTCCCTTGCATTGTGAACAACACGAGGTAGTGAGGGGAGAGGTGGAAGGACGGAGGAAGGGAACTTGCCCCTCTCACCCCACATGCCTCGCCTGGCCACCGGGCTGCTTCTTTCTGCTTTTGTCTTCTGCTTTTGGCTGCATGCAAGGAAAACAGCAAAAGTCTTTCTTTCTCTGCCCCAAACTCCATCAGAAATGAGTCTTTGGGACCCTGCAAGGCCTCCTGCACCAAGAGGCTGTGCCAGCAAAGACTCATTTCTGGCAGAGTTGGGGGGAGAGAAAGAAAGACTTCTGCGGCTTCTGCTGCTTTCCTTGCATGAAGCAAAAAGTCTCTCTCTCTCTCTCTCTCTCTCCCTGAGAACGGAGCTGGAGACGGTATCCTGCAATCCCAAATAAAAATGATTGATCGGTAGGAAAATGGGATGGGGAATTTTTCTGCAAACTTTTTTGGGGATTTTCCCAGGTCTCTGCAGAAAGAGCAGAAGCAGTCTTGTGACTACAACAGCTCTGGAATATGGGACCAACTTTCCCACCAACATCAGCAAGCCACTGTCAGTCAAAATTCATACTAGTGCTCCATGGGATTAAAAATTATGAGCTTGGTGGTCCCTGAGATCCAAAAGGTTGGTGACCCCTGTTCTAGTGTTCCGGGGTTTTGTTTTTTTTGGCAACCCAGATATGGTGGACATCCAGCACCCAGTCAAGTTTGTTGAAGGTGTGGGGCAAAGAGAGCACAACAAGAGAGAACTCAGGGTTTCACTGTGTCTGAAGCCCCTCCACCCACATGCTGTCTCTCTTACCTCCGCCATATTTACTCCACCTTCGTCTACAGATTTTGAGGCCTGAAAGTGTCTCCTCCACTGGAAATGGAGGGGTGATCCTTGATGCCAGCTGGAATGTAAGAAGGAGATTTATACCAAATGCTACTGTTTGTCCAATTAATTTAGGATTGTCTCACTCAGTGGGGCAGAAAGTCTGTTTCCTTTTTCCTCCATCTGCTAGCTGAGCCATTTAACTGGAAATGCCAGGAATTAAATTGGAAAACCGCTTGTTGAATAATAATCATATGTGAAGTAGTGTTTAAAATACACACACACACACACACACACACACACACACACACACACACACACACACACACACATTGAATGAAACTCGAGATGTGTTACACATCTCTTCTCTCCAAGCACTAGTTGACTTTAACTTCAGTGCAATGGTCAAATTTTATACAGGACTTAAGTACCATAGCCAGGTTCTTTGGTACAATATATTTTCACCCAGAAAATTAAATTTTATCCTTAAGATCTGAAATTATGACAAGAAAGAGGAGGAGGATGGCTGTGAGATACTCTCTGAGCTTGGTTGTTTTCTTGTAAACATTTCATGATCCAACTAGGAAACATCATCAGTCCTGGAAGGGAATGGGTTTCATTGGGTGGAGAAGAATGGAAGGAGGAGGAGGAGGAGAGCACCAGCTTCATATTTCTTTCTCTTTTCCCTCTATCTCCAAATTGCTGGCACAATATTAACAAGGATGGAAATAGCAAGAGTTTGCTTTGGGACACCGGCAAATGCAGGTTAAGAATTGTGCAGCTCCAATTCGCTGCTATCTGACCTTGCCAACAGCCCAACAAATTCCTAACAAATCAACTTGAAGGTTTTTAAATTATTTATAGTAGCTAAAATGTGAGGCGTTCTTTTTTTCAAATTTGGTTGCTGGTCCCATTCTGCTCTCTGGTGGTGAATGAAGTCAATGCAATATATTGTCATTGTAGCCTATTTTTTATTTTAAGTCAATTGCTTGGCTAATGCGTTACATTTGTGCTGTTTAGCTTCCTTCGGGTATTATCCCACCTCATTGTAGTTCTGTTAAAGTTGTAGCAACGTTTCAGGCCAGAATCCTCATCTGCCATCATCAGGTTCTGTATGGATGTGGTCTCACACTGTCTGCTTTTCAAATTCGTGGTGGTTCTTTTCTGATGGCTACTTAACCTGGGTCTGTGTTCATTGACTATGGATTTGAAATTGATGGGTGTTTCGGTTTCTTCTGTCTGTTTTGTGGCATTTGATTGATCTCGATGGCAGAGTTGGATTCTGCTTGAAACGTTGCTGACAACTTTAACAGCACACAATGACGTGGGATAATTGCCCGAAGAGAAGCTGAACAGCACAACACAACACAACGCACCACACACACACACACACAATATATATATGTTGTATATATATATATATATATATATGTATGTATATATATTGAGTTTGTATATATATATGTATATATTGCTAGTAACCCATCACCCATAGCAAATTTATAATTATAAGTACTATTTATCAATGTTTCTTATTGGAGATCTGTGATATAATCAGTGGTTTTTCAATTTTCATTTGGTTTTGCAGGCTTTATTAAATTTGCCCATCGTCTAAAGCAGGGCTCTTCAAACTTGACAGCTTTAAGACTTGTGGACTTCCACTCCCAGAATTCTTCCTCCAGTCATGTTAGCTCAGGAATTCTGGGAGTTTGAAGTCCACAAGTCTTAAACTTGCCAAGTTGGAAGATCCTTGCTCTAAATATTATAAAAACTTCAGCTAAGTATTTCTGTAAAATCTGAGGCTTGTTATGTTATTTCAACATCTGGAATGGATTCTGAGCTGATGATACAATATATTTCAGTGACTGAAAGTATGTCGGGTAATATGAAATAAATAATTGTCATAATATTTCAAAGAAGGACTAGAGATGACATGATAGCAGTTTTCCAATATCTAAGGAATTTCCACAAAGAAGAGGGAGTCAAGCTATTCTCCAAAGCACCTGAGGGCAGGACAAGAAGCATTGGATGGAAAATAATCAAGGAGGAAAGCAACTTAGAACTAAGGAGGAATTTCCTAACAGTGAGAATAATTAACCAGTGGAACAGAATGTGTAGTAGGCGCTCCATCACTGGAGGCTTTGAAGAAGAGATTGGACAGCCATTTATCCATACTGGTTTAGGCCAGAGTCTCCTACCTGAGGACAAGAAAGGACCAGTGACTGTTCAGCTAACAGATATAAAAGAAAAACAGAGTTGGAAGGGACCTTCGAGGTCATCTAGTCCAATCCCTTGTTCAAGCAGGAAACTATTGAACTATTACCATCTGGCAGATGTTACAGGACAGAGGTGGTATTCAGCATGTTCTGACCAGTTTTGGAGAACCAGTAGCAGAAATTTTGAGTAGTTCGGAGAACCAGCCAATCCCACCTCTGACTGGCCCTGCCAGCCCCATCTATTCTCTGCCTCCCATCAAGTCCCAGCTGATCAGCTGGGTCTCCTTTGGTTGCCCTGCACAAGAGAATGGAGCTGGAAAGCAGGTTATTGGGGTGGGGAGGAAATGGGGATTTTGCAGTATCCTTCCCTTGCCACGTCCACCAAGCCACACCCACCCATACCACACCATGCCCACCAAGCCACACCCACAGAACTGGTAGTAAAAAAAATTTAATCCCACGATTGGTACAGGACAATAAAAACAAGGTCAAATAGGCTGAAAAACAGCTACTATCCCAGAACAGTAAACTACAGTTTGTTGAATTCTATTGCATAGTGCAATATGAATGCAATATCAGGGGTTTTCAATGCAGTTGTATAGAATATGAAGGATGGGTGTTTTTGTCTTATTTTTAATGCATACTGTACACTGAACATGGCATTTAATTTTGGTGTATAAGGTGCAATCACAATAAATTAAACTAAAACTAAAACTAAACCCTGTATGATTTCAGACAACTGGTTGCCTGATCTCTTCCAATTTCTGGAGGCAAGTCATTCCACTGATTAATTGTTAATCAATAAATTTCACTGTCAGCAAATTTTTCCTTTGTATTAGATTGCTTCTCTCCTTTACTGGTTTCCATCCATTGCTTCTTGGTCTTCCTTCTGGTGCTTTGGAGAATAGCTTGACTCCCTCATCTTTGGGGCAGCCCCTCCGATATTGCAAAGACTGAAAGCTGATTCCTAGAAAGGAAGGAACTCCTTTCTAGAGATTTCTACAGCTTTGGGGGAAATAGATGTGCCTGTGTGTGTGTGTGTGTGTGCACACGTGCCTAATATTTCCTTGAAGACAAGCTGAAGTGCTGAGGGCGTCACGCAGGATGATCTTTAGCAACAGGGCAACAGTGGTTTCTTCTCATCTTTTCCTAAAAACATTGAAACCTTCTCAGTTTGGACAAGAGACATGGTGTTTTTTCCCCCTCCAGCTATTAACCAGGGTTAACCTTGCTTTGCTTCCAAGCCAGGTGCAACCATCCAGCAAGAATCAGGGAATCCTGCATTCAGTTTTGGTCACCATGATTTAAAAAAGATGTTGAGACTCTGGAAAGAGTGCAGAGAAGAGCAAGAAAGATGATGAGGGGACTGGAGGCTAAAACACATGAAGAACGGTTGCAGGAACTGAGGATGTCTACTTTGATGAAAAGAAGGACCAGAGGAGACATGATAGCAGTCTTCCAGCATCTCAGGGACTGCCCCAAAGAAGAGGAAGTCAAGCTATTCTCCAGAGCACCTGAAAGCAAGAGAAGAAGCAACAGATGGAAACTCATCAAGGAGAGAAGCAACTTAGAACTAAGGAGAAATTTCCTGACAGTGAGAACAATTCACCAGTGGAACAAGTTGCTTCCAGAAATTGTGAATGCTCCAACACTGGAAGGTTTTCAAAAGATGTTGGATAACCATTTGTCTGAAATGGTGTAGGGTGTCCTGCCTAGGCAGGGGGTTGGACTAGAAGATCTCCAAGGTCCCTTCCAACTGAGTTATTCTATTCTATTCTATTCTATTCTATTCTATTTATCAAGAATCAGTTCATGGTTTGAGGAGATATTCCTGAACTTTTGGTTCGATGCACCACAATACCACAGGATGGCAGCAGTTCCTTAGAAATCTGAACTTTTCACAGTGCCAAAAAGTCTTTTCTATGAATTAGATTTCATATTTATTTGTCTATTTATTTATTTATGTTTTTATTTTTTGCAGGGAGGGATCTGTGATATTTTGCTGTCCTCGGAACTACCTCCCCAAACCAGCATTTCCTACCTTCCCATCTTCCCCAGCCATGTAGAGGGACTACACCTTCCATCACCCCCAGCCAGAGGACTCTGGGACAGACAGAAAGCATCACATCTGTTTCTTACTCCCCAATGCCCATAATTCCAACTCAGAATAATCCTTAGGGGTATGAGATTGTAGTCTGCTTTGTTCGGGAAGGTATGTATCTTTTGTGCATTTGGAGGGCATCACAAGAGCATTTTTAGTTCGATCTGCCTCCCTTCACCATGGCTGCGAGGACTTACAAAATATATAGTATTTCTTCGTTAAATATAATAATTTAGGTAAAGTACTTCAGACCCACGTTCCCCAAATGCAATATCTTGGGCTTTATAACGGGCTTTTAAGAAGAGACTATTGTCAGAAATAGTATACATTTCTTGCATGAGCAGGGGGTTGGACTAGATGACCTCTAAGTTCCCTTCTAGCCCCTATTACTGTAAATTCCCAGTTCTCTTGAACAATCTACCTTTTGGTGTCACACACTGTCTTTGTGTGGTGTCCTTTTTTACAGTGGATCTTGTCTATCTGCTGAGAATCAGGGGAGGACCAAGTGATCTGCGATCTAGACCATTTTTGGATAAGTAATCTCTTTTGCAGTTCACAACTTGAGGCCAGCAAATGAATACCTGCAAGAAACAAGTGTGCATGTGTGTGTGCGTATGTAAGAATTCTACTTTCCCATCTTTCTTCAGCCAAATGCTAATTTTCAGCCCAAAAAAGGAGAGAAGAAAAAGAGCAGCACAGATGATTCAAATGTTATATTCGTACTGAATATGAATGATTCTATTTTGGGGTTTGTGAGTTTACTTTGTGGCTTATCGGCAAGGAGTTTATCACTGTGGTGGGATTCAATTAATTTAACAACCAGTTCTCTGCCTGGAAGATTTGTTCCAACAACCAGTTTACCAAACTGCTCAGAAAGTTAACAACTGGTTCTCCCCAGCCGGTGCAAACTGGCTGAATCCCACCACTGGTTTACCATGAGTCTCCTTGCAACACCCAGGGAGCGAAGACTGAGGCTTGCAACCAAGTTAGAGACAGGAATGAATCGCAGTTTGATTTAGTGGTTAAGAGACAGCGAGCTCGGTCTAGAGGGGAAGGCACCAGTCTAGAAATAATTTGACAAAAAAATGTCATTTTGTGTTTTATAAATATTCAAGACTCCTTTCTTCTGCCCTTTATTTTTAAAGTGGCGGCACTGAGTGGCTGGGTGATGTTGCCACCAGATGGCAGATTTGGGCAGAAAACTGAACCAAGGTATAAAAATAAGGCGATCAAAGATTATAGGTAGTCCTCAACTTACAACAGTTCATTTAGTGACTGTTCAAAGTTACAACGGCCCTCTCTCCCTTCCTTTCTCCCTCCCTCCCTCTTCCCTTCCTTCCCTCCCTCCCTCTCTCTTCCCACCTCTCCTTTCTTCACTCTTCCTTCCCCATCCCTCCCTCCATTTCCTTCCTTCCTTCCTCCCTTCCTCTTCCTTCCCTCCATCTCCTTTCTTCTCTCTTCCTTTCCCATCCCTTCCTTCCTTTCTCTCTTCCTCCTCCCATTTCCTTCCTTCCTCCATCCCTTCCTCTTCCCTCCCTCTCCTTCCTTCCCTCCCTCCCTCTCTCCATTTCCTCCCTTCCTGCACCTTCCTCTTGTTTAACTCTAAAGATAAAAAGTTGCTTGCACACACACACACACACACACACACAGTCGAAAGTCAGTTTTGCACATAATGCATAGATGCTGAACATCTGGCATCGTTTATTTGGAAAGTTGAGGCTGGAGAAGACTTGTCTCCCCTCCTGAAACAGAGACAGTCCACAAAAAGAACCCATGAGCTGAAACCCTTCACGGCTTGTTGTTTCCTCACACAAACAACTTTGCTTCTTGGCTGCCCCAAAGAAGAGGAGGGTCAATTTCTTCTTTAAAGCACCCAAAGGCCAGACAAGGAAAAATGGATGGAAACTGTTCATGAGAGATTCAAGCTAGAAATAAGAAGAAATTTTCTGACCGGGAGAACAATCAACGGATGGAACAGAAGTTGCCTTCGGAAGTTGTGGGAGCTTCATCCCTGGAGGCTTACAAGAAGAGACCGGACAGCCATCTGTCAGAAATGGTGTGGGGTCTCTTGCTTGGGAGCGGGGTTGGACTAAATGACCTACAAGGTCCCTACCAACTCTGTTAATCTGAATGTAGCGAAGATGATCAAAGGCCTGGAGACTAAAGGATGCGATGAACAGTTGCAGGAAGTGGGCATGGCTAGTCCAGCAAAGGAAGGACCAGGGAGTCAGAAGAGCAGTCTTCCAATATAGCAGCTTTGAAGAGGAGACCGGACTGCCATCTGTCAGAAATGGAGGATGGAGGATTGGATGAGATGACCTACAAGGTCCCTTCCAACTCTGTGATTCTGTTAATTCTCTTAAGCAAGGATACAAGCAACCTGGCATGAAGCAACCAACCAGTGGAACAGCTTGCCTTCAGAAGTTGTGGGGGCTCCATCACTGGAGGTATTTAAGAAGGGACTGGACAGCCATTTGTTTGAAATGGTATAGGGTCTCCTGCTTGGGCGGGTGGGGGTGGGGTTGGACTAGATGACCTCCACGGTCCCTTCCTGTGATTCTGTTCTTCTGACCTATTGCATGACCCAGCACAGATGTGAGGGAAAAGAAACAGCCTGTTCTACATTCTGCCTTGGTTGAACATATGTATATCTGTCCCACCCATTACACACAGAGAGAGCATCGGATCATCCCTGGAGGCTGTTAATGCTGGCTGAGCAGCGCTGAAAACATCCAGGAAACAATTTCTCGACTTTTCTCACCCGCCGCCGGTTCTATTTGCAGAGGCCACAACAGCTTTTCGGGGCCTTTGGAGACTCAAATGGGAGCATTTCGCCAACAGATAAACAGAGAGCAACTCACACACAACACAAAGGAAACCAGGCTTCTTCCTTTTCTTTTTTCTTTTCTTTTTGCAAATGGCTTTGACAGGATGCCCTGAAAGATGTGTTTTCAAGGGGGGAGGAGGAAGAAGAGGAGGAGGAAATGGGAGAATGGGGACAGGAGTCACATTGGATGGGTTTTCCTAAAAATGAAAGTATGACCAACTTTACTGGTTTCCCTGTTGTTGGGATATGAGTATCTTGGATTGAAAAAAAACCCCAAAAACTCCATGTTCTGGCATGAAATGGAAGGCTTGGTCCATGCCTTAGAAACCTTGAGACGACTCCTGTGAGATTGCAGGTGGCTGATCTTCTCACCTGTGACCCCACTGGAGGTATGGATGGCCTCAATCTTCCAAACATATTTTCTGTCCTCAGGTGTTTTTAGCCTTTTTTTCTTTCCTTCCTTCCCTCAATTTCCATTTTTTCCTCCATTTCCTTCCTTCTTTCCCTTCCTTTCTTTCCTTCCTCCCTTCCTCCTTCAATTTCCTTTCCCCTTCCATTCCCTCCATTTCCTTCCTTCCTTCCTCCCTCCATCAATTTCCTTTCTTCCTTCCTCCCTCCCCCAGTTTCCTTTTTTCTTCCATTCCCTCCATTTGCTTCCTTCCTTCCCCCCTCCATTTCCTTCCTTCCCTTCTTTCCTCCCTCCCACAGTTTCCTTTTTTCCTTCATTCCCTCCATTTCCTTCCTCCCTCCTTCCCTCCCTCCTTCCCAGAAGTATGGAAATATATTCCCTACATTCCCATTTTCTGCATTGTCATTTAGTCTAGTTTAAAATGCATGGCTATTTTGAATCTTAAAAAAACAACTATTTTTTTCTTTTGTTTTTACAATTCAAATCTTCAGGCGGCCAGATCAACTGATAATCTTGTGACTCCTCAGCCATTCTGCACTTCCAAAACAGAAGGTTGTCAGCCTGGATGATTTCTGCTGTTAGAAATTCTCCCATTGGCTCACCCCTTTTCAACCGTCGCTTAAAAAAAAAAGGAAGCAAAAGACAAATATCAAACAAAAGCAAGACATTCGGAAAGCTATTTTTGTTGCAGATCCTGCTAGTCAGCAGCATTCAGAAGCAGTTGAATAAATCCTTGGAAGACATGGCTACTAAGAGCTATCAGCCCTGGAGGCTCAATGTCATCTCCAAATTGGGGCAGGACAACTCTAAATAGGAACTGTAAGATTCTGAGGTCCAAGAAAGTGTGCAGAGAAAAGCAACAAAGTTGATAAGAGTTTTGGAGACTAAATCATGGGAATTAGGCAGGTGTAGTCTAACAAAGTGAAGGACTAGGGATGACTGATATGCTGTCCCAAAAGAGGAGGCCAACTTGTTAGCATCTGAGGTCAGGACAGAAGCAACGGGTAGAAGCAATGGGAACGGAAAGGAAGGACTCAAAATGATAAAGAGAAATAAGATTTGTAGAGGGGATATTCGAGTTTATGTGATTAAACTAAAATGGAGGATAGCTGATGATGTAATTAAAGAAAATTGAATGTACAAAGATTCAATATGTAAGAATATGTATAATATGTATATAAGGTATATATTATGGTATCATAAGATGTAAGACAGAAAGATATGTCAAAAAAGATTGCACCATATTCAACATTTTTAAATATTGTATTCAAAAAGAAGCAATGGGTAGAAGCTCATCAAGGAGAGAACCAACCTAGAACTAAAGAGTAACTTCCTGAGAGTGAATTAATTAATTAAACAATTAATTAAATAATTAATTAAACCATTAAACAATTAAACACTGGAATGGCTTGACTCAAGAAGTTGTGAATGCTGCATCATTTGAGGCTTTTAAGAAGAGATTGGACAGCTAGTTATCTGGGATGTAATAAGATCTCCTGTCTTGGGCAGGAGGCTGGAGTAGAAGACCTCCAGAACCCCTTCCAACCTTATGACTATATGGTGAGAGAGGGCTAGGTGTCCATCTTCTCCATGTGAACATCCCAGGTGTTTATGATTTGTCATGTAGAAAGGCTAAAATCCTGATATAGGAGCTTTATCCAGATAAAACAGGACTTCCCTTACATTCATGGACTGGAATTTTCTAACCCAAATTTCTATAACATTACCTCTAATCACAATCCATGCCTAAGCTGATTACCTCTCATAGAGCAACAAGAACCACACAACAGCCAAACACAAGCTGGGTTTGTAAATTCATCCTGCTCAGATAGTATTGTAGACAGATGCTGATTATTCATGCCACTCCACATTGCAGCCAGCTGGAAAAACTAGAGTCTACTTTGGCATCCTAGAAATCAAATCTGAACATGTCACAGAGAGGGAGGGTATTATCTCTACTTAATTTCTTATTCTTCTATTTCATGTAGAGCATTGTAGCTTACAAATTAGTGTCTTCTTCTTCTTCTTCTTCTTCTTCTTCTTCTTCTTCTTCTTCTTCTTCTTCTTCTTCTTCTTCTTCTTCTCCTCCTCCTCCTCCTCCTCCTCCTCCTCCTCCTCCTCCTCCTCCTCTTCTTCTTCTTCTTCCTCCTCCTCCTCTCCTCCTTCCTCTCCTCCTCCTCCTCCTCCTCCTCCTCTTGCCTTTTGAAAAAGCACCTTTGGATCTCCTCCTCTTCCCGCCCACTTCCTCCTCTTCCATCAAATGGGTTACAAGCATTCATTGAAGACAGGAGAATTTAGTGCAAATCCCGCTCCATTAGCACTTCAACAGAAAATAACAGCAGAGAATCAATTTGTTCAAGAGCAGATCTCAGAATGTAAACAGTAGATTTCTGTCAGTCCTGAAGGTAATTGTTTTTCTCCCTCCCACAGTTATCATAGACTTTGCTCTGAATGTCACTAGATTTGATTTAAAATTTGCCACAGTTGCACCAAGTCGGGGAAAGATGTTCAAAATATGTTTTCACTAAGCTGAGATTGGCCATGGTCTGTTAAATAAGCCAGTTAATTGGTTCAGCATATAAAATTGAGCCATAAACCACTGTTCATAAAGCACATCGAACAAACCACATTATAATTTCACATAATGGGTGAACCCAACCACAGCGGTTTAATCTGAATTGAAAAGCCGGAGCAGGCACAATATTTCAATCTCTGCTTTGGTTCATAACCAGAGACAAGTAGCACTGAGAAAGGGAAGTTCTAGTGTCCATCTTATGGACTTCTTCTTCTATTAGTCGTAGTGCTGCTACGAGATCAGAAAACATGACTATTTAGCTCTTTTCCTCTCCTCTGACAATCATCTTTTCCAAATGGATTTTATTGAAACTCTCAACTGACCTACAACTGCTTTTCCACTTCTTTTATTTGCCACAATCAGTGGCACAAGAATTCTCCAGGGATTGCTTCAAAGATTATTGGGCTGCGTTGTTCCTCACCCCCAAATCTGTAGTCCCCCCCCCTCTGGAAAAGCCCAAATTCGGGAGTTTCCCCTCCTCCCTACATTCCAAGAAGGTTGAACTCCAAACCACAGAGCATCATTATTCCTCTTTGCTCTAAGTTGGTCTGATTCCACCTTGAGGACTGTGTCCAGTTATGGACAAAATTCTTATGGGCTGAATAATTCCTTTAAGGCATCATGAGTTTTAATTTGGGCTTAGAATGTTGAGGTCACCTAACCCCTGTGCTTTGCAAACCATGGCCAATGTTATCTGTGGACATAACCAAATGTGGTTCAACAAAATGTGAGTTTTCTGGGGAAGTGTGAACCAAGAAGGACTTTAGATCAGGGGTGGGATTCAGCTGGTTTGGACCAGTTCGAGTGAACTGGTAGTTACACTAATGCGCGTCTTCACGGATCCGGTTGTTACACTGGTTGAATCCCACCACTACTTTAGATTTTAAACAATATATTGTTTTATCCTCTCCCTTCTTACATTCTCAATGCCTGACTTCTGAACTTTCTTCTTGTTTTGAAGCTCCTCAAGACTAAGACATCTAGAGGCACCTAGAGGACAATGGATATTTGTGGAGCCCAAACAGCTTCAGTGTAGAATGTGATTCAGTTGGTAACCCTGAAACATAAGGGAAAAAAATGGAAAAATGATTGGATTGGAAGCAAAGAAGGAAAGATGGAACTCTTGGCACCTATACAGGAAAGTGTTGGTCCTTATGTGCAATAGGGGCTAAATTTAGAAGCTGCTGATAGTGCATAAGCCAAGAACCTTCTGTCGTTTGAAGCCAGAAATGAACTTTCAAATCCAGTTAAAAAATTGAAGATTCAGCATCATTCAGCATCATTCCCATTTCTTTTTGAAGGAGTTAGGTTGAAGGACCAGCAATCACATAGCAACCAATAATTTTTTGGGAGGAAAATTATGAGCCCAGACTCCCAATTTCAGTATCTCTTGGGGGGGAAACAAACTCAATGTTTACATCACCAGAGGGTAGAGGAGGAGGAGGAGGAGGAGGAAGCTAAGATGGCCTTGGGCATTTCTGTAACTTTCAATGTTGGACAATCAGGCATTTACAAAACTCTTCCTTCTACTTTAACTTTTTTGGAGGAGGGAGATGAAATTATCTTGCTAATCTAGATGTATGTTAACTGATTTCCCAAGTGTGTAGCCTCAAAATTCTTCCTCCAGCAGCCCATAGTTGTCTGGATGAAATATCCATAAAGTGTAAAATGTAGTTTGGCAAGTAGGTCATGAAAGATATGGGGAACAGTCATCTTAATTGATTTAACTGATTCAGTAGATGCAATGTCAATTTTGTTTACTTTTAGGAAGATCACTGAATGGTTTTGGTCAAGAAAGCTTCGCTTGATCTGATCTATCTCTTTTCAGGGTCCTGCTGGAAGCTCACAAAACAGGTCAGGAATACAGAATAAGAGTAAAAACATCGAATAACAGAGTTGGAAGGAACCTTGGAGGTCTTCTAGTCCAACCTGCAGGAAACCCTATACCATTTCAGATAAATGGTTGTCCAGTCTCTTCTTAAAAACCTCCAGTGATGGAGCATCCACAACTTCTGAAGGCAAGCTCTTCCACTGACAATTCTCAATGCCAGGCCATTTCTCCTTAATTCTAGTTTAATCTCTGATTATCTTCCATCTGGAAGTTCATACCCAACCTCTAATATTGTCCTCTCCAGAACTCCAAGTTAAGAGGGTTCTTTTCTTGATCATCAAGTCTCAGATCAAAGACCCAACTCATCTTGGAGTCCATTTCTAAACTGGCCAATTGACATTTTGGGGAAAACTCTTAAGGAGAAAAGGTGAATTACTCCTTGTTTAACTACACTGCTCTTGAAGCATGGTGTTCTATCAAGCCAACTTGGCTGGCCAGTTGGTGGACCTCTCTTCCTTCCATGGATTAGTCTGCTCCTGAGAAACAAACTGGGTACTGGTATTTCTTTCCCGTTTCACAGCAACTCTCAAAATCTTCTAAAATGCACAAGAAAATCATTCCAGCAATTCCAGTACTGCCCAAAGAACTGGATTTTGTTGATACGGTGAGGTTCAGATTTACTTGAAGGAGGACTGTGTGATTTGGCATTATTCACCCACCGATCTGGCCTAGATTGTTTTGTGCTTGTCATTTTAAGCCAGCATCGAAAAGTTGCTTGGCATATTTTGGCACAATCCACAGCACACATTTATTTTCTGGCACCCGCATGTGGCAAGATGGCATCTCTTGGGGGGAAAAAAGAGCAGAACACGAGGCGCGCAATCCTGCAAACATCCATTAATTCTCGATGGAAGAGAGAATCCGGCTCTTTTGCTGACTGAGGTCCCCTCCTCCTTGGCTGTTCTGAGCTACACTCATCCCACACGCACTGCAGATCCTAGCCAGCAAAAGGAGTTTGTTGTGAGCTTGCAGTCTTCTTAAACACAATTCTGGGGGGCAATGCAGCTCCGTTACTTCTCTCCATCCCTAAGACTCCGTGCAGCATTTCTGCTGGTCAGCATGAAGAATTTGGGTTGCGCTAGGCCAGATAAGGCCAAATGCACACCTGAAGCTAGACAGTGGGAAGGCTGGACATCTGTTGGGTCCTTCAGCTGGGTTGCTCCTTGCCGACAAACTGATTACTGCAGGCTAGGAGAAGTGATCTCTGCAATGCTGCGATCTCGCTGTGAGCAATCATAACTCAGATGTGTAGATCAGCACTTCTTCAGATTCTGGCTTCTTCTGCTAGAGATGGTGAACCTTACTGATTAAACCTCTGCTTTGATCTCAGTAGCAGCAGCACTTAGACTTACATGCTGCTGCTTCATGGTGCTTTCCAGACCTCTCTAAATGGTTTCCAGAATCAGCCTATTACCCCCAACAATCTGAGTCCTCATTTTATTGACCTTGGAAGGATGGAAGGCTGAGTCAATGTTGAGCTGGTGAGGATTGAACTGCTGGCAGTGGGCAGAATTAGCTTGCAATACTGCATTCTAACCACTGTGCCACCATGGCTCTTCCTTCCTTCCTTCCTTCCTTCCTTCCTTCCTTCCTTCCTTCCTTCCTTCCTTCCTTCCTTCCTTCCCAATTAGCACTAGCAGTCAGACTTAAATACGCTTCACAGTGCTTTCCAGCCTTCTCAAAGTGGTTTGCAGAGTCAGCCTATTGCCCCCCAACAATCTGGGTCCTCATTTGACTGACCTTGGAAGGATGGAAGGCTGAGTCAATGTTGAGCTGGTGAGGATTGAACTGCTGGCAGTGGGCAGAATTAGCCTGCAATATTGCATTCTGACCACTGTGCCACCAGGAAAGAGGACGAGAAAGGAATAAGAAGGAAGGAAGGAAGGAATAGCAATAGCACTTAGGCTGACTGTAAGCTGCTTAGAGAGGGCTGGAAAGCACCATGAAGCAGTATATAAGTCTTACACCACTTCATAGTGCTTTACAGCCCTCTCTAAGCAATTTACAGAGTCAGCATATTGCCCGGAACAATCTGGGCCCTCATTTAATCAACCTCGGAAGGATGGAAGGCTGAGTCAACCTTGAGCCTGGTGAGATTTGAACTGCCAAACTGCAGGCAGCTGGCAGGCAGCAGAATTGACCTGCAGGACTGCACTATGACCAATGCGCCACAGTAGCCATCATCTAATAAGTCTTGGGTTCAGGAAAACACACTGTTTGTCCATCAGAAACCCAAAAAGGTTGTGAGACTGAAATATATGGAATGATCATGAAATGGCGAATAAATGCAATCTTTGTGAAACGAACATAAAAGAGCACTGATGTTGTTACCTAGCTGGATCATGAAACATCTGCAAGAAAACAACCACACTCAGAGAGCCACCAAGCACTCCTTCTTTCAACCCTGAACTACAAATATCCTTCCAGTGTAGAACATGAAAGATATGCTTGCAGATGACAGAAGAAATAAAGCACAGCTATTATTTTCCAGCTAAGCCACAGCTCAGAGGCGCTAGAATGGCATGTACCCAGTGATGGGATTCAAATTATTTTCAGTACCAGTTCTGTGGGCATGGCTTGGTGGGTGTAGCAGGGGAAGGATACTGCAAAATCTCCATTCCCATCTCACTCCTGGGGGAAGGTTACCGCAAAATCCCCCTTCCCTCCCCACCCCACTAACCTGCTTTCCAGCCCCGTTCTCCTGTGCAGGGCAACAAAGGAGACCAGACAATCAGCTGGGACTCAGGAGGCACAGAATAGGTGGGGGTGAGGCCAGTCAGAGGTGGTATTGACCGGTTCTCCAAGCTACTCAAAATTTCCCTTACTGGTTCTCCAGAACTGGTCAGAACTGGCTGAATACCACCTCTGCATGTATCCCCCCAAGAGTTTTTTGGGGTCTAACCCTATCCCCCTCTATTTTTTTCCCCTATTGTAATTTTCAGTTTTGCAGAAGGAAAAAAAGTATTAAAGATGTGGACAATCACTGTTCTATTTACTTTAATGTTGATTGGATTTACACTACTTTTTAAAATCCCAGTTTTGTCCTGATGTCATCTATTTAGGGACACTCATCCTGCTCCTTGGGAAGGGAGGACAGAGCGGGTGAGAGAGGGATAGTGGAGCACCTGGCCTTAATTAGGATGCCAGACCTGGCCATTAGCCCAAAAGTGATGTGCCATTGCTCACCGCATTGATAGATTCGATTGTTCTATCACCTCTTCCGTTGAGCTAAGAATTTTGATGGGGTGCTAACAACCAGGTTTTTTTGCAAAAGGAGAGAACGAAAGGGTGTGCTGCAAGCCAACACACCCTTGTTAGCACTTTCAGCTGAGTTATGTTTCTGCCCGTTGGTAGGCTCACAGTCAGGTTTCACACTTGGAAAGAAATGTGTGCGTAGCTAAAGCTTTGGTATCAAAGTCTAAAAGGGAATGAAAACACCTTGGACCAGGAAATGATTTGCAGCTAGAATAAAAAGGAATGAAACTCATCATTTACAAGAGGACCCCAACAGAAAGCCACAAGTAATATACTATTAAGATTAATTATGATTTAACACACAAGGCGTCTGTTTAAGCATTCTCAAGCACACCTCCTTGGAAATAGATTTCCTAAAATGAATACCAACAACAAACAATTCTAAGCAAAAAGAACTGAGTCGGATAAAAATAAAACAGCCTTTTTATTGGCCGGATGCCTCCAAAGACTGACGTCAGGACTGGTGTGGAGAAGATCTGAATGGTTCTCTTTCCTTCCAATCTAGCTTTTCCTTCCCTTCATGTCTAAATAATGGCTGCTATGTTGGGAAAGAGTTTCAGCTCTCTGACATGACAGGAGACAGCTTATGACAAGAAGTGGAACAGGGCACTGTGTTAATAACCGGTGCCTCCATTTTTCCAATCCAGCAGAAAAAGTTCAAGAAGTTACAGAGCAGAGGAGAAAACTGACAAAAGAAGAGAGAGGGGGAAGGGGGAAAGATGGATTTCAATTCAATGGATCTGAGTCAAAGAGGGACCTAGTGCTTTCAAGAATAGACAGGACTGCTGTCAACTCATAAAATATTTCTATGATCTTTTTAGTGTTGCCAACAGAAAGGGAGGGAGGAGCAGTGCAGCAGCTTGGAAATTGAAAGTGCATTCCATAAATAGTTTTTCAGAGATAGTAACTAGGTGACTGGAGTTTCTGCTGTGCAAAATTCTAACTGGAGAGCATGATTGATGACTCTGGGCTATGGATGTGCCCCATTGGAGAATATGAATTATTATACACCCAGGGGGAGGGAGGGAAAACCAGGGTCAAGGGTGACAATGAATGATGAGTTGGCTATACCCAGGCAATGCCAGATCTTTTAACTCTCAATAAATCCTTTTGAAGTTTTAGAAGTTTGGCTCAAGACTCATGATTTAATTGGGATTGAGTGCCAGAATCCTGACAACTGCCATCTGTCAGAAAAGGTGTAGGGTTTCCAGCTTGGGCGGGAGGGTTGAACTAGATGACCTACAAGGTCCCGTCCAACTCGGTTAATCTGTCTGTCTGTATAGTCAACCGGCTTCAAGGATAGATAGATAGATAGATAGATAGATAGATAGATAGATAGATAGATAGATAGATAGATAGATAGATAGATATAGATATAGATATAGATACACCCACACTAAGCCAACCAGCCAGCCTATTGGTGAATGTTCAGTTTTGGCTGTGCTGTTACACTTATTGCTTCTGCAAATGTAATGGGCCATTTGACATTCATCATGATTTTGTAATTGTGATTCAGAAGTGTCTGCCGTGGTGGAGAAGGATGTTCTATGTCTTGTTTGTTTATGTAGCTTTTATGTGATGCAGTACAGAGGGAGGAAGAAGACTGAAGCGAACATTTTGGGAACTTACAGGACCAAGAAGAGCTCCTGGAAAGACACTGCAAATCAACCCAAGGTAAAAAGAGAAGCATAAATAGATGCAGGTACAGATTAACTGTGTTGGAAGGGACTTTGTAGGTCATCAAGTCCAACCCCCCTCTACACCAAGCAGACCCTGCACCATTTCTGACCAATAGCAGTCCAGTCTCTTCTTGAAAACTGAGAGAGAGAGAGAGAGAGAGAGAGAGAGAGAGAGAGAGAGAGAGAGAGAGAGAGAGAGAACAGAGAAAAGGAAGCAGGAGGAAGAGATAATCTCATTAAAAAAGAAAGAAACGAGCTAGGACTTCATGCCAAAGGTGTGATTATAAGACTACTGCAATCCAAAGGATGTGTTTCTTCATTTCTTATTTTTTTTTCAAAGAAGAAGCTAGCCAACACATACAAAACACACCACCTCATTAGAGCCTGAATGTATGGATACCAATTAATTTTCAAAACCAGACTTGGCTTTGCAGCCCTTTCCTTTCAGAAAAAAAAGAAAGAAAGAACAGGAGCTGACACTTTATGTCTTTAGGAGAACAAATCACAGTAAGAAGACATGCTGGTAGCCCTTTGGCTGTTGCATCTCTTCTCAAGAAGAGCGGTGTGTGTCTCTGGCACATTTGCCTCCAGCTAATGTAGAAGAGACACACACAAATGCCTGTGGAATTTATGGTGTTGTGGGCCAGGTGACTCTTCCATTATCTTCCTCTCTGGGGAATTTGGGAGACTGCAAAGGTTGGCCACAATCATGTTAGAAGTTGGATGAGCTATCAAGATCAGTATTTTTGGGTTCAATGGAGCAGTTTGGGGTTTGCTTCATTCTACAGAGGTTTTCCTTTCCTCCAATAACCAAAGACAGATCATCTCTAACAGTGAGCTAATCCAGAGGTCTTGGCCAGAACATGAATATTGGTTTTATTTCTGGATATATTTTAATTGAGCAATTATGATTTTGTACCCAACTTATTCCCTATTTTTTCCCACTGGATTTATCTGGATTCCTGACTGCACTCACTTTTGGAGTGTTATCCATAGCCCACCCTACATAGATCATTTTAGCAAGGATAATGATTGAAATAGGGGAGGAAGATGGCCTTGATGGAGATAGATGAGTTCCACTGCAGTGGTGGGATTCAAAATTTTTTATTACCGGTTCTGTGGGCATGGCTGAGTGGGTGTGGCAGGGGAAGGATACTGTAAAATCTCCAGTCAGAGGTGGTATTTGTTATTTCTCCAAACTACTCAAAAATTCTGCTACTGGTTCTCCAGAACTGGTCAGAACCTACTGAATGCCACCTCTGCTCCCCACTCCACTAACCTGCTTTCCAGCTCCATTCTCCTGTCTAGGGCAACAAAAGAAGACCCAGCCATGCAGCTGGGACTTAATGGGAGGCAGAGAAGAGATGGGGTTGGCGGGGCCAGTCAGAGGTGGGATTGGCCGGTTCTCTGAACTACTCAAAATTTCCGCTACTGGTTGTCCAGAACTGGTCAGAACCGGCTGAATCCCACTTCTGTTCCATTGTCAAGGGGACAAAGAGTAAAACATGTTTTGAAGTCTAGAAGGTCCAACATCTGAAGTGGTTGAGACACACACCTCCCTAATTCACTGACCATGAGGAGGAAGACCACAGACTTCGAGCGTTCTCACATCATAATCAACCTGAAAGGAATTTAAGCCTTGCTGGGATGTTGATTTCATAATCTAGTCTACCTAGCAGGCTTGTATCCTTCTCCAGTGACACAATTACAGCCTGTTTGTGTACGAGAGAGAATTGGGCTGCCAAGCTTACCAGTGGTATATCTTTTAGGGGCACCATTTTCTTTTCGCTTCCCCCCCTCCAAAATGAAGTGGAGGGAGGAATGGAAGGTGACTGATGCTGGGAAGAACCTACCATTACATTACCCTCCAAAAAGCATCCCTTTTGATGTGGAAGCTATTTGCATAAGTTCGGGCTGTTCCACAGCAAAACTCCTACCCAACTCGTAGGTTCCAGGAAGACGATGAATAAGAATGGTGTTTTAGGAGACTTCAAGTATTACACAGGGTGGAAACAAAATGTCCTCTTCTTATTAGTCTTCCTATTAGTTTCTCTAGCCACACCTGTATTTTCTTCCAATATTTTTTTCACTTTAGGGCATAACCACCACATATAGTGGGAAGCACCTTGTTGTTGTCTACACTTCCAACAGTTTGGTTTTAAATTTGGGTAAATCTTAGCCAGCCTTGTGGGCACCAAATGCCAGAGATAAAACATTTTAAATTGGTTTTCTTTGTAAGCTGCCAATTTTGTTATCTTGTAATTTGTATCCCACATTTTTCCCCATTCCATTAGCTCAATACTGTACCCAAAATTTTTGCCCCATGCTATCATTGATCCCTTCACAATCTCCTCTGCTCTACTGAATTCTAATAGGTGATTATACATTTTTGACAACAATTTCTCTTCTGGGCCAATCCAAATTGTATGTAATTTTTATAGCTCAATACAATGGGGGAGGCTGGAATCCAGGTTTAAGGCCTCTCCCTTCTTCAGACATTGCCGTCCCAGGTTAAAAACTTGTTCATGCACTTCAGAGTGGAATTAATTGAAGGCTTCTTCTTAACATTGCCCTACATTGAAAGGTGTCAGACAGCAATGTCTGCTAGCAAAAATCTTCTAGAACAAGTCAAAACAGACCTCATGGACTCCAAAAAGAGGGGAAAAACCCACAAAGAAACACTCCAACTTTAGAAACTCATGCTTGGGAGGAATAAAAGGGAGAGAATATTCATGAATATGTATTTTTTTCCCAGACCAAATCTACTCTTCCATCGTATTCTCCCAGCTGGTGATGTATAATATTTCTGCAATCAGCATCACTTGTTTCCATTTCTACAAGATCAATATTCATTCAACATTTGTGGCTAGATAGCATCATCATTTTCTCTCTTTTTGCTGATGCTCTTTTGTGAATAGCAATACCGATCCTCGGAAGGAAAAAAAAAGGAAGAAAAATAGCATTTGTCCTTTATTATTCATTTGTGTATCAGGATGAGACTGAGGGACTCAGTCTGGAATTTCTGGAAGAATGATTTAAGGAGGACATATGTCCCTGAAAAAGCAACAGATGAGATGCAAAAGAGAAGGAAAGGAAAGGAAAGGAAAGGAAAAAAGGGAGAAAAGAAAGAAGGAAAGGAAATAGAGAAGGAAAGGAAAGAAAGGAAAGGAAAGAAAGGAAAGGAAAATGCTTTAGGATCCAGCAACTCTGTGGGTGTGTATTTGTGTGTTTGATTGTGGATAGGGAGGGAAGGAGGGAGGGAGGGAGGGAGGGAGAGAGAAAACTTCTTTAGAAAAGAAGGAAAGTGTGTTAAAATCCAGGAAAAAAAATCTATGAAAACATTTGCATTTGAGGATATCAAGCCCAGTTGAACGAACATTCCAGTGTAAAAAGAGAATCAATGTTCTGCCAAGAGGCTCAATTCCTCCAGCCTGTTGGTGACATTTCTTTACCACACATGGAAGAGGGGGAACACACCCTGCTCACCATTACTTTGGGGCTACTACCACTCGCTCTGCAGATGTGCAAAGCAAGAAGACATCTAAATTTCAATTTCAATCAAAACAGAGCTGGAAGGGACCTTGGAGGTCTTCTAGTCCAAACCCCTGGTCAAGCAGGAAACCCTACACCATTTCAGACAAGTGGCTGTCCAATCTTTTCTTAAAACCTCCAGTGATGAAGTACCCACAACTTCTGGAGTCCAGCTGTTCCACTGGTTAAGTGTCCTCACTGTTCGGAAGTTTCTCCTCAATTCCAGATTGCTTCTCTCCTTGATGAGTTTCCACCCATTGGTTCTTGTCCTGCCTTCAGGTGCTTTGGAGAATAAGTTGACCCCCTCTTCTTTGGAGCAGCCCCTCAGGTACTGGAAGACTACTATCATGTCCCCCCTGGTCCTTCTTTTTCCTAGACTGGCCATACCCAATTCATTCCAGTTTTTAAAAATCCAATCAATGTAGGCCATTTTGATGTCCTTCCTAGAAGTCATCCAGGAGACGGACATCTGGTTATCTTCTGATGTTGCTTGTTTCTAGCCTTCTTTGTACTTGGTCATGTTTGCTGGATAGCGGCGGTGCAATTGATATATGGAGGCTTCCTATTAACCAGAAGGTCAGTAACTTAAGGATGAACCAGCTTAGTAAACCATTTTAAACTTGAAGGTTACCATTTGCCCAATGGATTATCTCCAATTTCTGTCTATTTCTGCTGAACCATAATGGACATTCAGTCTTTCTCTGGGTGGACATGTGCAGATGGTGAATGCTCAGCTGATGTTCATGCATTCTTCACCGTTTGGGGTGTGTATGTGTCAGCTGGACCATTTGCACAAGTCTGCCTCAAAAGCCTTTTGCTTCCTTTCTACTACAAGACATTCCTCATCTGTGAGGACACTTTTGCAACACAAACAATCTTATCCTGTGAATCAAGCAGAAAAAAACAACAGATCTAAGTGGACAGCCTTGCTGGACAGCATGTGCGGGACAAAAGAAACCACTGTCAAAGACTCCGCTCCAACCATCATGAAAACATACATCTTTCCCTGGGGTCAACAAAATCCAAGGGAGCAACTTGAGAGAGAAGATTAGGAAGGTCCAGGTGAACGGCAACAAAGCACCAAATAGCTGAAACCTCACAAAAACAACACCTTTCACTTTGGGGGATGCAACCTGCGGCACTGTGAAGTTATTGACCTTGGAACATTGGCAGTCAATGACATGGCAAAACTGGGAAGAAATTATGCATTCGAAAGGAAAGTTGAACATGAGAGACCCAGCAGTTCACAGATTTAAGAACCTTTTTTTTTCGTACCTTAATCACAAGAGATTAAACTTCAAGGAAGTTCTATTTTTTTTTTTAACCTGGATATTGCAGTTGAAAGAATATGTGTAGCTACTACATCCAGGTTCATACCAGTCCTTCTCCCAGAGCTATCACTTCCTTGCATGTTGAACTCAACAACCCCATCATCCCCAGCCAACATGCTGCTGGGATGAGGGAAGTTTTGATTCAACAGACTAAGCCTCAAGAGAAGGGAAAGGTTCTCTTGAGGACATTATTTGAATAGTCAACAGAGCAAAAATGTATGCTTTGGGAGAAGACTCGCATATGTAAGAACCAAGTTAAGAAATATTTGTCCATCTGAAAGTGACGGGAAACTTTGCACTGTGGTCAGCCATCCAGAAGACTGGACAAATACCTTCTCCATCCAGAATACATCATCACCATTCAGAGTTTGGCGATGGATGAGAACTAAATGATGGAAAGAGAGGCCAATAGCTTGAATGATGAAACTACAACACATTACCTCTACTAGTAGTGTCCTTGGCTGACCCATAATTGCATTTAAGCATGATCTAAGACCATTTTGTGTAGATCAAGACCTAGATGAGAGGTCAAGCACAACCCTGAATGAGGCGTTCAATGAAATCGAATTTGACAACCCTGACCTAGATGCTTGCTTGGGAAGGAACAGAGATACAGCAACTTTAGTAGATAGCTTGAATGCTTCCAAGCGATGCCCTAAACCTCACTCTAACCCTAACTCAAAGGAAACTACAGTTTGGTCATCACCAGCCAAAACCATCTAGCCTTAAATACCGAATCAAATCCACATATGTAGACAATCCCTCAAAAGAATTCATTAGCTAAATAACCAGATATGGAAGCGGTTGTAAAACATGCGAAATCTTACCAGATAGAATTGAGGCAGTAATTAAAAAAAAAAACACATGAGAGAAAACATTATAGAAGTACCAAGAATTCAGTTGTCCCAAAAAACAGAAAAAGAAAAGATGGTTTAATCTTATATACCAACCCTCTCCCCCCCCCCCAGGCAAAGAAAACCAAAGTTTGCTTTTCACAAGTCATAAACAAGCAAATTCATCAACCATCAAATGATACCTGATCTCTGGAGAACAAATTAAACAAAGGGCAGGAGAGAGAGAGAGAGAGAGAGACAGACATTCCAGTTTTGTACTACAACATGCAAGAGACTTTCCAAAGTGCAACTGGACATGCAGAAAACCTTATCCTGCTTTGCCAAACTTCAGCTCGTGTAAGCAATTTTGGGAAGATCAGCAGAAGCAATGCACAAACCAAGCTTTCATGAAGGACCCAAGAATTACGTTTCAAGTACAGGGTAATAATAATTCTCCCCAGCTTAGGGCAACGTTAAAAGCATCAAGATAACTCCAGGGATGGATGAAAGGGCCGGAGCTGGGAAGAAACCGGAAACTCCACGATATTCTTTTAGAAGAGCAAGCAAATTTTGCAGCCAGAAGGCAATGAAAACAACCTGGAGAGACCTTTTATTAATGCCTCAAAGGGGGACAAATAGCTTCTTTACAGCTATAAAAGTCCCATTTGTGTGCGGGTAAAATCACAGGGTCTTCCCCACACTTACAAGCAAGCGAAAAACAAGGAGGAGAGACAAATTCTAGGCAGCTTCTTGTTTCTCGTTGCATCAGGTGCAGATCAGAAGTTGAACATATGAGACTCAACAGGCCAGGCACAGGGAAAGGTCTTTTGTTTTCGTTTTCCTCTTTACTCCTCTTTTTTTTTTTTCGAAAGAGAAAAAGAATCAAAGGAGGAGAAGGAAAACCAAAAAAAGGAAGGGCAAAAGCAAAAGGAAGATGCATGGAGCACAAACCTTCGGGCTCGGTATTCTCTTTGAGGTGGACTTGCTTCAGAGGACAACAGAAGATTTCATGGCATTTAGTTCGGAAAGGGGACTGTCTTTTCTTTAGTTCCGTAGATTGGATGGAGTCTTGCCGTAACATAATATATTCCTGTGTGCCAGGAGAGGTGTCATCCATAACTGCGGTTACCACACAACAAAATGAACTAAAGTTAGAATGAAAAGGGTAAAAAAACAACTGAAAAGAAAACTTAAGAAAAAACCTAGAGAAGAAAATCAAGTTTGTCATGATCAGAGGAAGGTGGTGAGAAGCAGGGAAGGGACAGAAGGGAAGAGAACATCGCTGGAAGGAAAACTAAAATGCTGTGGATCAACGTACTTGGTTGGATGAAGGAGACAGAGAGAGGAGAACACAAAAGGCAGAACGGTTCACTCCTACATACTTACAACAGGCTTACGTTGCAGCTTCTACGGGAGCATATATCTTAAACCATCATTCTAGGAAAGGCAGGCTAAGTGAAAGCTTTACCAAACACACAACTTTTCCTTGGGGGAAACCTGATTTTTTTGGGGGGTGGAGGGTGGGAAACAGGTATGCAGGTTACAAAGGTGTAAAAGGAAACCCTTTTGAACTAACCCACTCCTACATTCAACAAAGCAAAAACATGATCTGATCAAATCCCCAACGTGGCCTGCCCAAGGTAACAGAATCACAGAGAGTTGGAAGGGACCTTGAAGATCCTCTAGTCCAACCCCCTGTTCAGTCGGGAAAGCCTAGACCATTTCAGACAAATCATTGTCCGATTTCTTTTTTTCTTTTTTAAAAAAACTCCAGGGTTGGAGCAACCACAACTTCTGGAGGCAAGTCATACCACTGCTAAACAGTGATCCAAAATGATGATGTCCTGAGAGTTAACAGTAGATATTCTTCCTCAGGGGATGCAGAATATCTGCTCTTAAAATCTTGTGTGCAGGAAACAACCCAGAGTTCCTCGGAGGCAACCTATACATTATATAAGCAAATAAAGAAATAAGAAGGATTCTATTAACACAACCCATCCTAGAGAGCAGTGGTGGGATTCAAATAATTTAACAACCGGTTTCTTTTTCTCCTAATGATTTCTTCCAACAACCAGTTCACCCAGCTGCTCAGAAAGTTAACAAACGTTTCTAGTGAACCGGTGCAAACTGGCTCAATCCCACCACTGCTAGAGAGTCTCTGATAAAACTTAGAATTAGTAATGAGACACTAAAATACAACACTGTTGAATCATTGCTAGGGTTGAATCCAGGGGCATCTGGATTAAGGTTGCCAAAAGCAAGGAGGCTTTGATTAGGTTGGATGTATCATAGGTGAAATCTTTCTGCTGTCCTTCTCCAAGCCCATCTTGGATTTTTTCCCGCTTATGCCTCCATGATCATGGACCAGTTGCTCCCAAAGAGCAAAATAACCCAGCGAGGATTTAAATCCATTTCCCCTTCTGTTTGTAATCCAAGCCTTGCCATAACCAGACCATGCGGTGCCTCTGGAAGACCCTGTAACCCACTCGAGACATGGAGGTGTTCGATGAAGGGCTGTCAGCTTCAAGGGGATATGGGATCTTGAGCTCTCCAGCCTCGCGCTAATTCCAGACCGGGACAGTGTCCAACCCTCCGGAATGCTAGAAGCGGAGAGGGGCAGGAAGTTGTCCTTCTCGCCCAGCCGGCATTCAAAAAACTAGCTGGAAGGGCAGAAAGAAAACTGTTTTGGGGTTCAACCACGGAACTGCTCCCAAACAACGGAAGAAAACCTGTCCTCAGATTTTTCAGGCTGAGAAATTAGTTGGATCATTTATCCAGGGGAAGCTTTTCAAAGGGATGATTCTGTCCCCCCCCAATCTATCTATATCTGCCTGTCTGTCTGTCTATCTATCTATCTATCTATCTATCTATCTATCTATCTATCTATCTATCTATCTATCTATCATCTTTCTCTCCTTTCTATCTCTCCATCTCTATTTAGCATCTACAATATCTCTCTCTCTCTCTCTCTCTCTCTCTCTCTCTCTCTCTCTCTCACACACACACACACACACACACACACACACACACACACACACACACAAACACACACACACACACACATATCTCTATATCTCTCCATCTCTCTATCAGCTCTCATCTATATATCTCTTCCATGATGAAAGCAGGGGCATCACAGCTAAAAGGTTCTCCTCTCTACTCATTTATGAGAATACAGTCATAACCTGAGGACCATCTGTTATCACCCGGTTGGAACTGCAACCCAGTTCTAAAGCAAGTCCTTGCAGATGGTTTGGACCTGGAAATCTGCAAGCTGAACTGTTGATCCCAACAGCAGGCCAACTTTGATGCCACGAATGCAAGTAGACTCTTCTTCTCCTACGGACCTCATGCACCAATCACCAGGGCAAAGGAGAATTCCTCTACAAAAAGGCTGTCCTTCCTGCTTCTCAGCCCCATCAACTTAAAAACAAAAGCAAAGCTGATTTCTTTTAGAGAACAGATGCTAGGGGACTTTCCAGTTGCTAGGGGACTTGAGGAAGACCACGGATATTTGGTCTTTCTGCCATTCATAGTAGCAAATTAAGTCCTTCAGAGAAGAGATATGGGTTGCTTGTAGAAGCCAAGGGAGTCCCACGGCTAGTTCAAAAGGAAAGTTGTCAGCCAATTTTGCAGGCATGGGACAGAGATAAATACAATGTGTATTTAGTGTTTTAAAATCTCGATAATTATGCCTGACTGCCTGAAGATAAATGGTTTGCTGTTTGGTTTCACAGATGGGGTATTTTGGGCTTAGAGGGTAATTACGCCATTAGCGAAATATTGACATTTAGATGTTAATGAATTGGCCCGATGGTTATCTATTATTTACTAGTGCGCTTTAGAATATGAATTCCTTTGCTGCTATTTGTGGAATCGTGGCCAGGATTTCTCAGGGGAGCTGCTCAAACTGCTTTTGGCCATGAGGGATCCACCAGGAAGCTGTGAAGCCTCAAAAGGACAGTTGAAACATTTGGAGAACTTTACACAGGCCACTGATAACAGATGGCTTGTGTACCAGGGTAAATATCTCTGCTCTTTTCCTAATTGAAAGAGACTGCCTTCCTTTCCCCATCCTCCTTGCCTCTCTAGAACCTAGGACCAATAGGTTTCAATGCTGGCTTGTTGCTATGACAATTTCCCCCCCCATCCAAGGTCTATAACCCCAACACCACCTTCTGGAGCATCGCAGGAGCATACAGTATGTGCAAAGAGGATGTTAAAACTCACAGGGTCATGGATGCAAAACCTGGACATTTAAGTGTCTCAACTTGGTAGCTTTAGAGATGCATGGACTTCAACTCCCAGAATTCCCCAGCTGGAGGAATCATTAAGCTGCATTATAAGAAATCCAAAAATGAAGACCTTCCTGCATTTATTGGAAGCTTAAAAGTAAAACAGTATTCTTCGAAAACACAATCCACACTAACCCAAAAATATTGTGATATCTTTCTACCTTCATCAAATCATTAAAAAATTTGACATAGACTTTTGCAAACAAAAGAAAAAGTTGGAGAAGAAGAAAAAAAATCAGCATTGCATAGTGATTTTTCCCCCTTTTATAATCTGTTTCCTCTTAGTAACTGTTTCCCCCCCCTTGTCTTTGCTGCTGACATCATAATCTGTTGCCATGGCACTGGGGGAATGATCAGAATAATTTCGCTCAAGAGCATAACCTTTCATCAAGGTGAACACATCAAAGTGGGACAGAAAGAATTTGAAAAGTAGCATCCCTGAACAGGCAAGAATGCTACTTTTAAGATGCTCGTGGTCTCATGCCTGGCTGTAACCCTTTAGACAGAAGGGACTACAGAAAGAGCATAAAACGTAAATGCTATTGATCAGAAATGAATTTTTAGCAAAATCCACCAGGGGAAAAGCCTGCAGTTAAAAGTAAGATATGTAATTTTTTAAAAAATGGATACTGGAAATGGATAAAAGAAATGGATAAAAAATGGATAAAAGAAACTTAACTAGTTTCTTTTCCTAACCCTTCATCAAAGATGTATTTAAATATCAACTTTTAGGAGACTGACAATTTATAGCTGAAAGTCTCCATTTCGAGGTCCTTTCCTAGCCCAAGAAAACAGCTTAGCTCTGATTCGGAGGTTATGATTTGAGTGCCATTAAACCCCACAAAGTTGATGATCAAGGTTTGGTTGCCACAATATTAAAAAAGATGATGAGACTCTAAAAAGAGTACAGAGAAGAGCAACAAAGATTATTTAGAGACTGGAGACTAAAACATATGAAGAACAGTTGCAGGAACTGGGTATGTCTAGTTTAATGAAGAGAAGGACTGGGGTGATATGATGGTACCTTCCAATATTTGAAGAGCTGCCCCAAAGAAGAGGGAGTCAAGCTATTCTCCAAAGCAAATGAGGGCAGGACAAGAAGCAATAGATGGAAACTCACCAAGGAGAGAAGCAACCTAGAACTAAGGAGAAATTTCCTAACAATGAAGACAATTAATCAGTGGAACAACCTGCCTCCAGAAGTTGTGAATCCTCCAACACTGGACGTTTTTAAGACAATGTTGGATAATTATTTGTTTGAAGTGGTGTAGGGCTTCCTGCCTAAGCAGGGGGTTGGACTAAATGACCTACAAGATCCCTTCCAAATCTGTTATTCAGTTAAGCCTTTAGGAAGAAACAGAATATAGCATGAAATATTGATACTATGACTAATGTCTGCTTGGTGGTGTTAGGTTTCAGTATTTAGTCACTTGTGGCTAAGGCTGCAGATTTACTGATATTTCAAAAGCAACTGTGGCTGGCCTTAAAAATGTTGCTTTCTAAGTTACAATCACTAAAGCCCCTGTCCCACTGCACTAACGGATGCAAAGAGGATGTAAAATGTTAAAAAAAGCTTGCCATCCGTTAGAAAACGCGATGCATCCGTTGTGTACTCATTGCACACGTGTTTCATACGCTCTATCCGTTGAGCATCCATCCACTGTGATTTCATCCGTGCAAGAAGTTTTGAGCTGCACAACACTTTGTGAACGGATGAACTTTCCGCTGTGTATGATGTAAATCCGCGACATACGAGCAACAAACGTTCTATGTCCGTTTATCATCCGTTAAACATCAGCTGTATCCTCTCTGCATCCTCTGGGCATCCTCACAACTCACATCCGCTGCAGCTGAAAACGGAAAGAGGGAGGAAACAAAAGGTACACGGAACGTCTACACAGCGTTAGTAGCACGGAAATAGAAAGGATGCGCAGTGAACGGTTTGCATCCGATATACATTCGTGCGGCATCCCCTTTCTTTCCTTTAGGTGTCCGTGATGCATCCGCCCCTTCCGCTATGCGTCCACTTCGCAATTCTCCCCCGTAACCCCTCCGGAGGTGTCATCCGCTTCCATCCACTTCCATCCGCTAGGCTTCCTATGAACATCCGTTTAACATCTCCGCTACATACTACCCACGTCCGTTCGTTTCCGTTCTGTTTATGCAAATTTTTGCCACTTTTTGGAGCGGATGACAACAGATGGAGCCACCCCCGAAATTTTGCTCATCCGCTGTGTCCTTTTTGCATACGTTTTGTGTCTGTTGGCCAGTGGGACTTAGCCTTAATGCTGTCCAGCAGAAGTAAGCATGCCTCCTTTTGCAAAACTAAAATTGAACTATTAAACCCCTGTTCTGGATCTCCTTCCTCCCCCCCTCTCCCATTTCCTAAGAATCTATAAATTAAGTGAGGCTAAGAAAAATAAGTCATATTAAGATCAAACAAAGCTTCCCATCAAAGTCAGAATTTGAAGCTTGATTTCACTGGGCCTCATTCAGCACTATTACCATGCCGTCACTCCAGCACTGTTAAATGATGTTAAAATATTATCATAATTTTTGCAGGAATATCAGAGGAGACTGTCCTGGTGGGGTCAAAGTCAAATTTAAAACATAACCTGATAAAATAGCGTTCATGTATATGCACAGCTCAGGCAGCCCTTCTTCATCTGAACTAAATTTTTCCTGCTCAACCAGCTTGTTGCCAAAATCCATGTGTTAAGTTACTTAGATTTTAGAAACTCTTATTCGTTGTTCATTCTGATTAATGGTTCTTATTACACTTCTACACACTGTCTTCACTGTCCTGCTTAATTATTGAATCTCAATTTGATTTTAATAATGGTTTTGAAATGTTAAATTGCAATAGGATCTCTCTTATACTGTATGCAGCACTAATCTAATGACTTGCTGAACATTCTTATTCATTGTTTTACAGCCTATCAATCTCTTCTATTCCTTCTCTTTTTTCTTTTTTAAAATAGCTTTTGAAAGTTAGAAAATCTAGAGCATCCAATGGAGGGGCGGAAATAATCAATTAGCTGATTGACCACACTGTTACTAAGATTGGATTTCTCTGGTTTAGTCTAGATTCATTAAACCCACTCTCAATTTTGGTGGGTTTTTGTTTTTGTTTAGTTTTCAGAAACATGCTGCAATTTCAGACAGGTATAGGTTCTTCTTCCTTCACTGTTCACTCCATGCAAAAACCTCGTGAGCTCTTGGCTTAATATAGAGGAAGAACAATACGGAGCTTTTGGCTGCTCCCAGAAGTGGTTCTCTTTTTAAGTAAAGTAATTGGAAGCCTGCATTTCCTGTCTCCAAGTTGGGACAGTTAATTGATTCCTTAATTTCTCAAGTCCTCCAATGGACAATAGATGGTAGAATCTATTTTTAGGGGCTAGGTAGCCAAGGTGGTGTTTAATAGACCCATTCAACCATGCCAGGAAATTTCTATAAATTGCACTGGAAGATGCCAAGAGGCATCAGTCATGCTTTGTCCTGGAGGATAGCAGCATGGTGAAGGGACAAAAAAAAAAAAAAAAAANAAAAAAAAAAAAAAAAAAAGCCACTAGAGATGAACCAGAAAGGAGACCTATGAAAATAGCTGCTTCTATTCATGATTTATGGGGGTATATTTTCTCCTTAATGGCCTCCTGACATTCCATATAAGATGTAAGCAAGTCATGTGAATCTCCAAGGATGTTGGGGTACAATTTAAATTAAACCAAAAGAGACCCCGTTGGGAAACTCAATAGAAGTTGATGCCAATGTTATAAATGAGCAAGGAAGTGCTCCCTTACCAGTCCTAATGTAAAAATAATTGGTGCAAGAAGGACCTGGTTAGCTGAGATTAATCCAACCCAAGGACCTCAAAATTAAGAACAGCTTCCTGATTCTTCCTTGGGGCTTCAGAGATTCAGTAGGTTCAATGAAGATATTGACACAGTCAGTGTCTGATATTAAAAGGCTAAAATAATAAGGAACACTGGCCCACAAAATTGCCAAGAGTCAGACACAACTCAACGGATGACATTATCATATCCTCAATGCCTTTGGCATCCTTTTTCACCCAATAGTCTTTCTCTGCCTGTTTTGCAGCTGAGGGCTAAGTCCTCGCTTATCAGATCGCTTCCTAGGAAGCATCTCTTCCAGTCTCCCAGGATCATTCTCACCTACTATTACAGTGTCAGGCACAAGAAATCAGGAGCTGGGATAGAGTTCAAAAGTACTGCAAGTTTACTTCATGCTACTTAGACACAAGAATCTGATCTGAAGGGTCGTTGGAACTCTCCAAGCTTGGTTGATTTCTTGGAGATGTCTCCAAGAAATGTCTCCAAGAAACCAACCAAGTTTGGAGAGCACCAAGGACTCCTTATTTCAACCCTGACTAACCCCCCTTTATAAGAATTTGATCTATTAACAGTCAAGGATGCAATGACTCCAAACTAATGATGTGTTTGACCCCGCCTTCGGGCTCAGCCTAGCCATCCCCTACATACAGGAGCCAGACTAAACCATTGTTCTTTCAATGACCAAGTGTGTTCCTTTCTACTAAAGAACTCAATGAAGAAATTTCTCCTGCGCTTGTATGTCGACCTAGTTGTTGCAGCTTCTGGCAGGTCAAACATCCAGCCGAGTTTCTGGTTTACTCATTTGCTATAAATAGCTTCTTTCCAATATTGCTATGTCTATAGCAGGTGAGGCCATATGCCTTGATTGACACTTGGCATTTGGCTCAGGGGAGGATAAACAGAAATGCTGGACATGATTCCCACATTGTTTGCAAAAGACCTCCAACTTCTTTCTCATGTCAGCTCTCTCTTTGCATTGGAGGGGTTCCTGTGTATTTAAAATGGTGGGATCATATTTTAGCAGAAGCGTTTTCCTGCCTTGAATGGAAAACAACTTCCTAGCAGGGTTGCAAATACTTCAGCATGCTTTAATTCTTCCTGTCCAGCTTTCGCGTATGCATGGGGAACAACCACAAGCCCTTCTTTCCAAAGAAAAAAGGATTAAGGCTGAACCAATCAGGTCCCCTCAGAAAACAGTGCCTAAGAGGTAAATAAAATGAAATCTAAGTGAAATATTTCAGAACCAGAGAGACTCAAGTGCTTCCAACCACCAAAGCCTCGGGTATCAAGGATCGGGAAGCACTGGAGTGAGGAAATGAAAAACTCTCATATTTTCTGATTTATTTTATGCCTGGGTTGCAATCACTTTTCCCAGGGTGGGAATGTCTGTGGTTTTAGGAGGGGAAAGCCCCCACACAGCAAAATAACCGACTCCAATGTTCCAATCACTGATATTGAGGGGAAAATTCAAAAGAAGCTGACCTCATATAGACACAATTTAGTGTCAAGTCTTTCTCCCCAAAGGAAGACACATTCAGTTTCCTTGTCTCCAGCTTTATGAGCAAAAACCAACGAAGGAAGGAACTGCCATCGAAACCCTACTCTGATCACATCTTCCAAACTCAATTACAGGAAGTCCTCAACTTACAGCTGCAATTGGGACTGGGATTTCTGCTGCCAAGAGAGGCCATCGTTTGACTGATTTCTTAAAATTTATTTGCCACCTTTCTCACTTCAAACGGTGCTTTGTTAACCCAAAGGTGCTTTTTTCAAGAGGCAACTGGACTTTCTGGTTTTTGTTGGAAGATGTTTCACTTCTTATCCAAGAAGCTTCTTCAGCTCTGACTGGATGGTGGGGAATAGAAGGATTTATTGCAGACAGCTGGTCATTTGCACTATTTTAGAGAGCCATTGAGGCCACTAGGAGTTTTATCTGTGTCCTCAGGGTCACCTGAGTAGTGCAAATGGGTGTGGAGCCTTCTTGGAACTGTTGAAAAGATTGGGTTGTAGTCACACCCACTTGCACTACTCAGGTGATCCAGAGGACACAGACAAACTTCCAAGTGGCCTCAATGACCCTCTAAAGGATGCAAATGACCACCTGTCTGCAAGGAGTATAAATCCTTCCATTCTCCACCATCCGGTCAGAGCTGAAGAAGCTTCTTGGATGAGAAATGAAACGTCGTCAAAGAAACACCAGAAAGTCCAGTTGCCTCTTGAAAAAAAGCACCTTTGGCACAACCATGACTTGGACAACAGAGAATCTCCATGGACACTTTGTGAAGTGAGTCATGCCCAATTTTAAAAACTTTTTTGCTTTGGCCTGTGGTCATTCTGCCAATCGCATAGGGTACCCATGTGACACATGCACACACATCAGTGGTGGGATTCAAAAATTTTTACTACCAGTTCTGTGGGCGTGGCTTGGTGGGCATGGCAGGGGAAGGATATACTGCAAAATCACCACTCCCTCCCCACCCCCACTAACCTGCTTTCCAGCTCCATTCTCCTGTGCAGGGCAACCAAAGGAGACCCAGCCAATCAGCTGGGACTCAATAGGAAGCGGAGAATAGATGGGGTTGGTGGGTCCAGGCAGAGGTGGGATTGGCCGGTTCTCCGAACTACTCAAAATTTCCGCTACCATTTCTCCAGAACTGGTCAGACCCGGCTGAATACCACCTCTCTCTCTCTCTCACACACACACACAAACAGATACACACACACCTTTCAAGGACACTGCAATGGTCATAAAGCCACGCTGGTTGTGGGAAATCAATTTCACGACAACTTCCAGAAGTCTGGAAGGGTGGAACTGCATGAAGGCTCTCCGTTGAACTTCTCAATGATGATTAAAAACAGAAGCGTGCAAGAAGCTGGGAATAAACAAAAGAGAGCATCTCTGACGGAGCAGATGGGTTAGTGTGTGTTTAGCAATATTAATATCTCTGAAAGCTGCCTGTTTAAAAATTATTGCCACTCAGTCTGCTTCCCCGTTGGAACAGTTGCCTTCGAAGGCGAACCGATTGAATGACTATAATGCCACGCAGCTTTCTTTTCATCATCATGACAGGTAATCCTCAAATTACATGGAACCAATTTCTCACTTAGCAACATAAATTTTGGACTCAGTTCTTTTTGTAAGTCGAGGACAACCTGTATTTGATTATAGTGTTTGACTGTTGGCAATCCTGCTCTTTCTGCAGCCTTCTTCTTTGGAGTTTGGGATTTCAAACAGATGCCTAATTATCAAGGCAACTTTCTGGAGGTCTGGCCAGAAAGCGAGTGATGACCTTTGAGGGATGGCATCAGCTTTAGCTAAACCACAAATCACTTCCTCCCGAGGCTAAAGACAGCATGAGGACCAGTTCAAGACAGCCATTCCTTTCCTGGAGAGCTTCAGCTGTCTGTTAGCACCTAGAGATGATCAATATTCTGAGAGTCTTAGTGGACAACCAGTTAAACTGGAACCAACAGTGTGCAGTGGCAGCCAAAAAAGCCAATGCAATCCAAAATTGTATTAACAGATACAATCAAGAGCAGATGAGGTACTAATACCATTCTATAAAGCCTTAGTAACATCACAACTAAAGTACTGTATCCAGTTTTGGTCCTCACACTCTAAAAAAGATGTTGAGACTCCAGAAAGAGTGCAGAGAAGAGCAACCAGAATGATGAGGGGACTGGAGACTAAAACATATGGAGATAGGTTGCAGGAACTGGGCCTAGCTAGTCTAGGGAAGAGAAGGACCAAAGGAGACAGGAGAGCATCTTCCAATATTCGAGGGGCTACCACAGAGAGGAGGAAGGGGTCAAGCTATTCTCCAAGGCACCCAAAGGCCAAACAAGGAATAATGGATGGAAACTGAACAAGGAGAGATTCAACCTGGAGATAAGGAGAAATTTCCTGATAGTGAGAACAATCAACTGATGGAACAGAAGGGGAAGGGTCTTACTAGAGGGTGAATTGGTGGAGAAAGCTCTGATTTTGATACAAGCTATGGGCTCCAGGCAAAAGATGCCAGGGTGATTTCCCCCCCAATGATTTATTCCTGAAATCATCTGTCATTATTCACATGAAATCTCTTTCTCTATGCTCAGTTTTCAGCATGATAAATTTATCAAACTTAGACATTTGTTGCTGCTTTGTTCCATGCTAACATTCTATCTCATTTATCAACATTCCTATTTTAGTGTTTAATTCAGACACCCGACAGATTAAGGATCGGAATGCAAGGAAGCGTAAATTCAGATCCAGGACTCTAATGGGAATTTGTACATCTTGTTGGATCTGCACCTTGAACAAAATGATCCCTTGTTGATCCTTGTTGGGTTAATTAGAAGACGCATTCTGCTCCTGTCTGCATTTTATCTGCAAAAAGCAAATGATCAACCCCCCTCCACACACACACCAAATGTGTGTTAAAAGGATGGGAAGATCATATATCTAAAAATGAGGATCAGATTCAGAGCAGTTCAAATTTCAGTTCTATTTTGGTCTATCATGGTACTGTAAATAAACAAGCTTTGAAATTTAAAAAAAATTGGTTTGACTTGTATTCCCCAAATGATTCAGTTAAATCCTGCACATAAATGAGAGAGAGAGAGGGAGGGAGGGAGGGAAAGAGAGAGGGGGAAGAGAAAGAGAGAGAGATGTACATGCTCAGAAGACCACAGATATGTTCAACCAATTTGAAGGTACCTGATTTGATCTACACTAGCAGAAAATTTACCAGATGCTGAATTTTTGTTGAATCGCCTTTGAATGGAAATGTTCTTTTTGTAATGCTTCACACAACTGGCTTTTCCTTGGCAAAGGACCTCATGCTTTTTCCTACAGAGCACAGCTTGTCCTGTTTACATCGCAAGTGCACATTCTTTGTGCAACTCCACGCCGCGTTTTCAAGACTGTCACTCATAAACACCACTCGGTCCCTGGGAACAACAGCAGACCCTTCACTCAACACTTGCCTCCTGGTGGTAGCTGACCCTGACAGCCACTTGATGCAGCCTGAGTGCACTTCAGTGCATGTCACTTATCCCAGATTTGCTCTCCCCTGAGGAAGAAAGACAGAAAGGAAGGAAGGAAGGGAGGGAGGGAGGGAGGGAGGGAGGAAGGAAAGAAAAAAAGGAAGGAAGGGAGAGAATGAAGCCTGAAGAGATGAGGAGAAGGATGGAAGAGGGGGGGGGGAGAAAGAAAGAGGGAGGGAGGGAGACAGGCAGGCAGGAAGAAAGAAAGAGTAAGGAAGGAAGGAAGCCTGAAGAGGTAAGGAGAAGGATGGGAGAGAGAGAGAGAGAGAGAGAGAGAGAAAGAAAGAAAGAAAGAAAGAAAGAAAGAAAGAAAGAGGAAGGGAGAGAGGAAGGGAGGAAGGAAGAGGGGAGCCTGAAGATGTAAGGAAATGGTTGGAAGAAACAGAAAGAAAGAAAGAAAGAAAGAAAGAAAGAAAGAAAGAAAGAAAGGGAGGGAAGGAAGGAGAGAGGAAGGAAGGAAGGAGGGAGAGGAGCTAAAAGAAAGGAAAGAAGGAAGGAAGGAAGGAAAAAAGGAAGGAAGGAAGGAAAAAAAGGAAGGGAGGGAGGAAGATAGTGGAGCCTGAAGACATAAGGAGATGGATGGGGAAAAAGGAAGGAAGGAACGATGGAGAAAAGAAAGGAAGGAAGGAAGATAAATGTACTGTCTATATGGAAACCAAGGTTCAGAAGGGGCAGCAATGGTCTTAAAAGCCATTCTTTCTGCAACAATGGTCTCAGAAGACATTTTTATTCAAGAAGGCTCAAAAGCCAGTGGAAAAAGACATGCAGGTTTCCAAGAGATTGCAAGCTAAAAGATGGTGTAACATCACAGATGAGCCAAAGGGTTCCTTATTTCCCTGCATCTCCATTCGAAGGTATAAACGAACAATTAAAATGGGTATTTCAAGGGGTGAAGAAGAAGACCCCGAGAGACAGCAGGACAACACAACAAAGCCCCCACTGAAGTCAAAAATGGGATGGATCCAGCACAGGTGCGCCCAGATGTTCAAGGCCCTGAGATGATTAATAATTGGGGAAATCATGCTGAGCACAGACATAGGTAACCATTGCAGTATTGGGGATTTCAAAAACGAGATACGCACCACATGGAACCCAAGTTTTCATGACACATATTTATACATTTATTAAAACGCGGCGGGAGGAAGAAGGAAGAGAATATGGCTTTCTCCTTTCAGTAAATGACATCCTTTAGGTCAAAGTCACAGCAGTTCGCAGACTTCGGATGGCTCAAATGACTTTCGACAAAAGGAAAGAAGTTTTAAGGGAAGATCAATCACTTGTCTTTTTGAAAGCTATTTTCTAAGCATTGTGTCAGGATGCCGGCAGTTACCCTCATTTGAATCCTGAGTCTCGAGCCAAAACTTAAAAAAGGATTTTTTGGGAGTTAAACTATCAAGCACTGCCTGGGTGTAACCGACTCTGAGGTACATAATTCATTGTTCCCCTTGACCCTGGTTTTCCCTCACCCCTCTGGGTGTATCATAATTCATATTCTCCAATGGGACACAGACATAGCCCAGAGTCATCAATCATGCTCTCCAGTTAGAATTTTGCACGGTAGAAACTTCAGTCGCCTAGTTACTATCTTTGAAAACATTTGTGGAATGCACTTTCGGTTTGCAAGCTGCTGCACTGCTCTTTCCCCGCTCCCTTTCTGTTGGCAGCTCTAAAAAGACCATAGAAATATTTTACGAGCTGACACATTGTTTGGGGGAAGGAAGGAAGAGGAAAAGAGAAGATGGGGAAAAGGTTCCATGTCTATGGAGATTCTCCAGTTCATGGTCGTTCAAAGATGCTTTTTCAAAAACCAGCTGGACTTTGTTTCTCCTTGAAGACATTTCACTTCTCATACAATGATGGGATTCAAATAATTCAACAGGCGGTTCTCTTTCCCTTAATGATTTCTTCCAACAAACAGTTCACCAAACTGCTCAGAAAGTGAACAACTGGTTCTCCCAAACTGGTGCAAACTGTCTGAATCCCACCACTGTTCTCATCCAAGAAGCTTCTTCAGTTCTGACTTGAATGGCAGAGAAGGGAAGGATTTATATTCCTTTCAGCAGTTCCAAAAAAGTTCCACACCCATTTGCACTGTTTAGGTGACCCTGAAGGCAAGATAAATCTCCAGGTGGCCTCAACGACGCTCAGAGAAAGTGCTGATGACCAGAGGACTGTAAAGGAGTATAAATCCTTCCATTCACCAGCATTCAGTCTGAACTGAAGAAGCTTCTTGGATGAGAAGCGAAATGTCTTCAGGGAAAAACAAAGCCCAGTTGCCTTTTGAAAAAACACCTTTGGGGAAAAAAAAATGTTCCATTATCTGCTGCTTCCAGAAGATGGGAGAGTTGGGTCCACCCTAACATTTGAAGAGAGGTTAATTCAGAAGGGCTGTTCTGTTACAGCACTCCCAAAGTTCCTGTAAAGGCAGAACCACTAGCTATTTTTTTGTGATAAGGTGAAATAAAAATAAAATTTAGGTTACCCAGGACTATCATGTTCTTCTCTGCATATTCAGGAGGAAAAGGAAAAAAAATCTTCATGGAATATGACACATCAAAGACTAAACTGGGACGTTGCTCTGAGTAAAATGCATTTTGAATTGTGAGGTACAGATGGAGGAGGAGAGGAGGAGGAAGAGGAGGAAGAAATGAGGAGGAAGAGAAGAGGAGGAGAGGAGGAAGAGGAGAAGAGGAGGAAGAGGAGGAAGAGGCAGGGGATGAGGAGGAGAGGAGGAGGAAGAGGAGGAGGAGAAGAGGAAGAGGAGGAGGAGGAGGAAGAGGAGGAGAAGAAGAGGAAGGGAATGAGGAGGAGGAGAAGGAAGAAGAGGAGGACGGCTGTGGGATCCTTGGTGCTCTCCGAACTTGCAGACTTTTCATGACTCAATTAGAGAACTTCTTCAGTGCAAGAAGGAAGGGAGATTTGTGGAGTGGAGGAGGAAGAATGCAGATATTAGTGACTTTCTCATGTTTCTGTTGTGTTGTAGAGCAGAAAATAAATGAAATTCATTTAGTGTGTCACTAAGTTCCAAACGAAAGCACAAACACACTACAGGAGTCCTCAACTTACAACTGTTAAAACAACCCCCCAAAAAGTCACTTACGACCAATCCTTATGCTTATGACCATCGCATCATCCTTCTCCTGCCCTGTCCAGTTAGTTGCTGCAGCGTGGTTTGTGTGGATTTTTATTTACAGTTGGTATAAACTTTGTTTTCGGACTGAATTTCTTCCACTTAAAGGCTGTTCTTGGGAGAGTTTTTTTCTCCAGCCGAAGGTAACTGGACATTGGGGGCAAAGTTGGAGGTACTAAAGGGACTCTTCTTACTTATGTGACTGTGTTGCCTTTGTACCATGCCCCTTTGGGTCACCACAACTGGTCAATCCTTGAGGAGATCTACCCTGACTGCCTTGAGATCAAGGCCAGATCCTGAAGATAAAACTCAAAGACTTTGGCCACCTCATGAGAAGGAAGGACTCCCAACCGTATGCTGGGAACAATTGAGGGCAACAGAAGAAGGAGACAACAGAGAATGAGGTGGATGGATGGAGTCACTGAAACAGTCAGCCTGAGCTTAAATGGACTCCAGAAGATGATAGAGGACAGGGAGGCCTGGAGGAACGTTGTTCATGGGGTCAGGATGGGTCAGACACAACTTCGCAACTAACAACACAACCCCAGCTATCTCTACTTCCCTCTCCCATTCCCATAGCTCCAACCAGCCTCGCTGTGGCAGCCCTGAAGACACTCCAAAATGGCTTCAGGTTTGACCCATGCACCATGCCACCCAGTTCTTTATTTAAATTCCAAACCATGCTGGTTTAAGGAATATGTTAACCCCCATTGCAGAAGTCAAATTCTGTCAACTGCGAATTCCATTCTTACATGCCTTGAGCAGAACGGAGAAGGCAAGCTAGCCAGTCTTTGACCTACATTTGGCTTAGAAAAGCAAAAGAAGTGGATTCTATTGTTCAAAGATGGTTCTGGGCAAATTAATTCATTTTGAAGGAAGTCAATTAATTTCGCAAGTCCAATCGGTTTTCTTTTAAATGTCGGGCCGACTGTAACAGGTTTTCTGGCGTCCATAACGTTACTAAAGGTGAGCAATCCCTCCCCGTTTCCATTACTGGTTTTATTAGACCAACTGCAAATGTCAGGCTGGAATGAAGAACAAAAGATAATTGGATAAAGTTAGGTTTTGAGAATGGGGAGAGCAATTCTGATTTCCTCTGCCTTCCGTGAAGAAGAGAAACTCACAACCCCTTCTCAGTCTTTACTCTCCATATGCACTGGAATATTATTGCACTACTCTCTTTTGTAGCAGTATATAGAGCCAAAGAGACAGTTTGGTGGCAGTGGTTAAGGCACCTGGCTAGAAACCAGGAGACTGTGAATTCTAGTCCTGCCTTAGTTGTGAAAGCCAGTTGGATGACTTCGGACTAATCATCAGGAGATGGTGAATTCTAGTCTCATGTTAGGCATGAAAGCTGGATGGATGATTTTGGATTAATGACTAGGAGATGATGAGTTCTAGTCCCACTTTAAGCATGAAAACCGGATGGATATTTTCAGGGATGGGATTCAAATTTTTTAACAACCGGTTCTGTGGGCATGGTTAAGTTGGTGGGCATGGCTTGGTGGTCATGTTATTGGCTGGTCATGGCCAACTCAATATCACTCACATTGAGGCATGCATCTCCTCACCTGGCCTCTCATGACTGTGGGGATGCTGCAACAGTCATAAGTATGAAAAACGGTCATAAGTCACTTTTTTTCAGTGCCATTGTAACTTTAAATGGTCACTCCACACAAGCAAAGAACCAGCAAAGGAGGGGGAAAAAACTCTAGAGATATTCCTGAGATAGGAAGTGTAGTCCTGCCAAGAATGTAATTAGGATTAATGGAAAGGCAGTTTTTGTAAGCAACACCAGAATGTTTCCTTCCTGCCTTCCTTACAGGATTAGCCCAGTAATTCCTTCTAACAACCGGTTCTCTGAACTGCTTAGAATGTTAACAACCGGTTCTGGCGAATAGGTATGAACTGGTAGAATCCCACCCCAGATGACTTCGGACTAATCATCAGGAGATGGTGAATTCTAGTCTCACCTTAGGGATGAAAGCTGGATGGGTGGCTTAGGATCAATGACTAGGAGATGATGAGTTCTAGTCCCACCTTAAATATGAAAATGACTTCAGGCTAATCACCAGGAGATGGTGAGTTCTAGCCACACCTTAGGCATGAAAGCCAGCTGGGTGACCTTGGGCCAGTCACTGTGTCTCAACCCTAGAAAGGTGGCAATGGCAAACTACTTTTGAAAAACCTTGCCAAGAAAACAGGGGAGGGGATGACATTTCCAGGCAGTCTCCAAGAATCAGATACAACTGACCAGAAAAAATAAATTAATTTTAAAAAGGGATGCTTGGGAGAAACATCAGCCATGCTTTCCAATTTGGATAAAGGCTATTTCCCACAATTTCTCTCTTTGCAACCAAAAAGCTAATTTCAACTGGTAGAATGGAGCAACTGGTTTTATTTCAGCCTCACATCCAGGACTGGAGCATGTTCATCATGTGAGTCAACCACATGACTCTTTTTGAAGAGCCTAGGAAAAGAATCCCAGTTCTTAAGTGGGATTTCATACTTGGCAAGGCCACTGGGATTCCCAGATGGGCGACAGGAAGCAAATTCTGATGCGATTTACGGGTTAGGCTTTCGGAGGTTCATGTTAAGGCCAGCTTGAACAAAGAGCTTTCAGTGATGCAAATAGAATTGCATGATTGGGATATCATCCTTTTGCCCACCTATCCCCTCCAATCTCTGGTGATGATGATGACGATTTGTCAAAAGTGGCGAGCAACCTCATCTTTTCTTGATTTTGGGGCCTGCAGCTTCGCTCTTTCAAAACTTCCCTCTCTCCCGTTCTGAGCGTCTCACAACCTTTCAATGCTTTGGATCACTCTGGTAATCAGGAAGACATGATCTGCCTTTGCAGAACAAAAACTCCAATGAAGTAACAGCTGATAATAAACAAGCGTGTCTACTAAAACTTACTTTCCCCTTGTCTTTAGCCTGTGAAGGCCTGATCCCAGAAAATCAGTTCACCCTCCTGTGTGGCCATACCTATAACTTCAGCTTAACATGAAATTCTGAAACATGGAATCACAGTGCAGGGTTGAACTAGAAGACCTCCAAGGTCCCATCCAACTATTCTATTCTATTCTATTCTATTCTATTCTATTCTATTCTATCTTCTACTCTACTCTACTCTACTTTACACTCTATTCTACTCCATATTCTGTTTGTTCTATTCTATTCTATTCTGTTTTGTTCTATTCTGTTCTGTTCTATTCTATTCTATTCTATTCTATTCTTCTACTCTACTCTACACTCTATTCTACTCTACTCCATATTCTGTTTTGTTCTATTCTGTTCTATCCTGTTCTGTTCTATTCTATTCTATTCTGTTTTGTTCTATTCTGTTCTGTTCTGTTCTATTCTATTCTATTCTATTCTATTCTATTCTATTCTATCTTCTACTCTACTCTACACTCTATTCTACTCTACTCCATATTCTGTTTTGTTCTATTCTGTTCTATCCTGTTCTGTTCTATTCTATTCTATTCTATTCTATTCTATTCTATTCTATTCTATTCTATGACATCCTACCCTATCCTATCCTACTCTACGCTATCCTTATTAACCAGAAGATAATGGATTCTATCATATGCAGATAACAAACTGGCAATTCAATATTTTGAGCCACTCAATTGAAGTCCATTTTAAAAGAGAGTTCCCTCTCTTCTTTTTCAAAGCACTGCCTCTCTCTTTCCCATGAAAAAGCAGCCCATTGTTCAACAAGGCAATTACAAATAGACCTTACATTTTTAAATTATCATTTCTCAGCTATATTTAAGCTTATCGCTGGAAGCAGCTAGCTTGGACTTGTGTTTTTACGACAGTTGCCTTGTGTTATACACAGAAAAGAGAGCAAGCGGCTACGAGACACCGATCACTCATGTATTTATTGCTATTTCCACTTATCTGCAGACTTACAGTGTATTATGTGTGTTCAATTCAACCAAGAAGGTATCAGATTGCAATTGAGAAGACCACAAAGGCCAGAAGCCACTTCTGAGAGAAGTGTAAATTATATTCTCTTAGGTTTGCTGTATTGGCTTTTAGAAGGACTCAGAAAGGAGTGTCAAAGAGATCTCTCTGATTTATACAGGGTATGTTTTGGCCCCAGAACCCATTGTACAGGTAGAAGAGGAAGAGAAGGAGAAGAAGGACGGGAAGGAAGAGGAAAAAGAGAAGGAGGAGGAGGAGAAGGAAGAGGAGGAGGGGGGAGGAAAGAAAGGAGTGGGAAGAGGAGGAGAAAGAGGAGAAGGAGAAGGAAGAGGAGGAGGAGGAGAGGGAAGAAGGAATAAAGAAAAAGAGAAGAGATTTCACTCTTCAGTGCTAGAAGAGAGGAGGAGGAGGAGGAAGAGGTCCTTTCTTAATTTATTCAAACAAATATTTCTCTACACCCCAACATAGGATATGCTTTAGTGAGGTCAGTCTGCTAATAGCTTCTGCCCTTTGAATTAAAGTGGCATAGACTGGCCTGAATCCATCTATCAGCCCATCACTCCTGAAAATATAGATGATATTAGAAAGCAGCTGTCCCAAAAAAGCAGCTAAGAAATAGCATCTTCTCAGCCTGGAAAGTCTATTCTCATTTCCCATTTCAGCGCAAGCCGCCTGGTAACAATATTAATTTCTGTCATCTTAGAGGCTTAACAGAGCAATTACTGTAATGGCTCCACTTTTGATTGCCTTATAAAGGAATTATAGTTCTTCGGATGCTGGCCTGTGACTTCTGTCAAAATCGGCTCTCCCTGGAAATAGCTGCAAATAATCTTTTTGATCACTGAGGGATGGAAACAGTCCTTCCATCAGGAAACAGATTTTCCGAAAAGGCAAAAACAGAAAGATCTCAAGAACCTGAGCTCTAACTCCCATCGTGACGCATGAAAGAAATGATCTTGACCTCATTGCCCTGAAGACACTCCTGAGTCTGAAAAATCTAAGAGAGGAACCTCTACTGGAAGAAATTTCTCTTGCCAAAGGAAATCACCACCCCCTTTTTCTTCCTCCACATAATAGCCAAGGAAATTGAAAGGGGAGAACATTTTTTCAACCTTTGGTTAAGTCCTCAAAATGCATTCAGCAGCCTCTCTCACTAAATGCTTCTTTTCTGCAGAAAACCAGGACAGAGTCTGGTCTGGACTTTGAATTCATCTGAATTTTTCTATCTCAATGAATTCTTTGGAAACAAATCTTTAGACTAGGCTTTAATTTCCCAGGCTTCCTGTTTCCAGAATGAAGACTAATCAAATTAGAGTGACGCGCTCAAGGTCGAAAGATAAACTAAACTTCTCGGCGAGATTGTCCACAGCATCCAGGTTTCTTTTATTTGTAATGTTGGTAAGGATGAAATGAAGTACATCAGAAAGTATTCAGAATCAAATTGGTGAGATGCTTTAGATAGGAGTGGGGAGTCCTGATTTCATGAGAACTTTAAGGAGACAAGATTTTAGGGACCCATTTCTGTTGAGTTTAGAAACCAATTTTCCTAGTTGTAATGTTTAGTTCCTTCTGGACTTGTATTACTTGGTTTGCATTTTTCCTAGAGACATAGATGTATCGGGTTGATACACAAAAGTTCCCAATAATTTACAAAAAACAATAACAATAGCACTTAGACTTATATACTGCTTCACAGTGCTTTTACAGCCTTCTCTAAGCAGTTGACAGAGTCAGCCCCAACAATCTGGGTCCTTATTTTGTGACCTCAGAAGGATGGAAGGCTGAGTCAACCTTGAGCTGGTCAGGATCAAACTGCTGGCAGTGCGCAGAGTTAACCTGTAATACTGCATTCTAACCACTGCCCCACCAGGAAGGAAAATGAGAAAGAGAATAAGAAGGAAGGAAGGAAGGAAGGAAGGAAGGAAGGAAAGAAGGAAGGAAGGAATGAATAGCAATAGCACTTAAACTTATACACCATTCCACAGTACTTTACAGTCCTCTCTAAGCAGTTTACAGAGTCAACCTATGGTTCCCAACAATCTGGGTCCTCATTTTATGAGCTCAAAAGGATGGAAGACTGAGTCAATCTTGAGCCAGACAGAATCAAACTCCTGGCAGTGAGCAGTGAGTTAGCCTGCAATACTACATTCTAACCACTGTGCCAACATGGATCATACATAACCTCTTTTGATATTCACTTCCTGTATGGCTGGCTAAAGGGAGTTCTCAATTTACACCTCTTCATTTAATGATAATTGAAAGTTAGAGTAAAAAAGGTGACTTATGACAGTGTTGGCATCTACAAGCATTGCAGCATTTCTCCACGTGGTCACATGATCAAAATTCGGGTGTTTGGTATGTTTTTATGATGGTTGCAAACATCCTGGCATCATGGGATCATCATTTGCCACTTTCCCTGTCAGCTTCTGACCAGCAAGTCAATGGAGGAAGCCGGATTCACTTAATGTATTAGAATAACAGAATTGGAAGGGACCTTGGAGGTCTTCTAATTGAATCCCCTGCTTAGGCAGGAAACCCTACACCACTTCAGACAAATGGCTGTACAATCTCTTCTTAAAAACCTCCAGTGTTGAAGCATCCACAACTTCTGAAGGGAGGCTCTTCCACTGATTAATTGTTCTGACTGTCAGGAAATTCCTCCTTAGTTCTAAGTTGCTTCTCTCCTTGATGAGTTTCCATCCATTGCTTCTTGTCCTGCCCTCAGGTGCTTTGGAGAATAGCTTGACTGCTTCTTCTTTGGGGCAGCTCCTGAGATATTAGAAGACTTTGTTATCATGTCCCCCCTGGCCCTTCTTTTCATACATCCCCAGTTCCTGCAACCGTTCTTTATATGTTTTAGCCCCTAGTCCCCTCATCATCTTTGTTGCTCTTCTCTGCACTCTTTCCAGAGTCTCAATGTCTTTTTTACATCATGGTGACCAAAACTGAATGCAGTCTTCCAAGTTTGGCCTTACCAAGGCTTATAAAGTTTCAGTGGAGAAAAACTAAACCTTTATCCTTGGGACGAGTGAGAAAAGTTGCTTCTCCCCAAATGACCTCTGAATGATGCTACTCAAATCCTCCCAAAATAAAGTTTGGTTGCAGAATTTAGCAGTTCCACATTCTGTGCTATTTCTGTGCTTCCCTCTCCCATCGATTATCATAATGGCAGGCTGTAGCTCGCTCTTTATAATAATTGTTGGCAGATGCCATTCTATTTTTACCTAATAATTTTTAATTTTTGTTTGGAAAGGACAGCGTTTCTCTTTCATATTTGCCGAAATCTGCCTTTGTTTCTTCTCCCCACCCCACTGGTGCTGGATATGCATTTCCTGTTCAGTTTTCAAAACTCAAGTCAGGATCGAAGGCTTTTCACACCCTGTGAACCCGAATTATTTACATCTGCTATATTGCATGGCAAGATGGGAGAATGGGTTAATCCTGGGGACTCCATTGTATAAGAAACAGAGATTTGGATGCAATGAAAAGGAGTAGGAAAGGAAATCCAGAAAGAGCAAGGAGTAACAACTCCAACAAGAAATGTTGACCAGTTCCATTCAAACAGAATGAATGTGTGTACTGAAAATATCTGCCAAACTCTTTGAGTGCTTCTGCCTTGGAGACAAATTCCTTGTGTGTCTAAATGCCACACTTGGCCAAATAAAGTATTCTGTTCCGTTCTGCACTGTTCCATTCTATATTCTGTATTCTGTATTCTGTATTCTGTATTCTGTATTCTGTATTCTGTATTCTGTATTCTGTATTCTGTATTCTGTATTCTATATTCCACATTCCATATTCCATATTTTGTTCTAGTTTGTATTGTATTCTATATTATATTTTCTCTTCTCTTCTCTTCTCTTCTCTTCTCTTCTCTTCTCTTCTCTTCTCTTCTCTTCTCTTCTCTTCTCTTTTCTATATTCTATTCTGTTCTGTTCTATTCCCATCCTACCCTATCCTATTTTGTACTTTAGTCTCTACTCTACTCTATTTTCTATTCCATTCCATTCCCAGGAGTTCCTTCCATAGCCTCATCCCATAATCCCTACCCACTCTATGCATCTCATGACACGAGCCGCATCCTTTTTGTCACATCTGGAAAAGGAAGTATCAGAGTCCCTTCCTGGAAGAATGAGAAACCAGCCCTGCAAACCTCTCAAATCAGGTATTCCTCAAAAAAAAAGAAAAAAAAAGAAAGAAAGTAGAGAGAGAAAATACATCACCTAATATTTGGCATCAATGGAATATATCACTCAGCACAAGAAGAGAGAAAAAAGGAAAGAAAAAACAATACACAGAGCTCCATGTTTTGAGGGTAGCCAAAGGAAGTCTCCAAGGTAGAGGAAAGTCAAAGCAACAACTTGCTGATGTGCAATGGATGCTCTCTGTTATGTTCCTTAATATCTCAATACAATATTTCATCCTTTCTGTTTAGAAGGTATAATTTCATTTTTTTTTTCAGGGAATGAAGCCGGAGGGAAAAATCAATGCATCAGTTCCTCTCTTAGGAGCTACATGTCTCTGATAAATAAGCTGGGGAGACATCTCCAAAAATTTGCACTGCATGTGTTCATTTCTTCTCCAGAAGGTGAATTTGTAACTGTCTGGTAGCGCAGCTAACATTTATGTTTTCTGGGGTGTCTGCAGTAAATGATGGGGGAAAAATAATTAAAACTATCTGAAGATGGTGCCCACAACAGTGTGATGGAAGATTCTCCCATTTCTCTGTGCGTAGCACATGTCATTATTTTGCTTTGGGCCTACTTCCCTTTCTGCAATTCCAAGTTCTATTAATCCTGTTTTGGAGTGGATTTGCTCTGTTTATTTAATGCAAGACTTCCCACTGTTAAGCATAGCAACAGGATGAGGAATTCAGATTGAGAGGAATAGAATGGAGTGGATTGGAGTGGATTGGATTGGGGTAGAGTGACATGGAGTAGAGTAGAGTGGAATGGAGTGGATTGGAGTGGAACCAAATGGAACAGAACAGAATAAGGAAAGAATGGAATGGAACGGAATGGAACAGAATAGGATTTTTTGTTGGCCAAGTGTGATTGGACACACAAGGAATTTGTCTCCAGTGCAGAAGTTCTTCGTGTACATAGAAGCAACAAGTGATAACCCACAATCATAAAACAAAATAATCATAATCATAAGATACAACAATCGGTGATAGTCCTGGGGAACACTAAATAAAAGCAATCAGCATAAATCAGAACATAGGGATAACAAAATGATAGTCATAAGATGCTCAGAGTTCAGCCAAAAGTCCTGACACACTTGCAGATTTTGTTATCTTTTTTACTTGTAACCATGAAGACCCAAAATGTGATTCTCAAGAAATGGAACCTGCTTAGGTGAATCATGTCTCCAGCTGGCATATTTTCCTGCAAGCTAGAGGGGCTTAGTAGCTCTTATGATCTACTTCTCCCACTTTTAATGAGGCCAAACTCTCGAGCTACTTATACAAGCCAGCTCTTCTTCTTTAATTCTCTTATCGTCACACTCACTTATCTCCACGGGCAAAGAATCTTTTCAAAAGTTACACAGCGCTGTAGCATTTTTCATTTAACCTGGCCATCATTTTTCCCGATGCTACAATATTGTTTTTTGGGGTTTTTTTTGACAAGGCCACTTAAACTTTACATTGATTTTCACTAGTGCTCCAAGCCTGCCCTTTCTGTGCAACCTCTCCTACTCCTTTGTGTAACTTTCCAAGGGACTCAGGCAATGTGTGAAAATCCATTTTCCACTTTTTTGGGGTGTATTTTTGTATACAGAGATGGCCTAGAAGAAAATAGGTGGCAGCCCTGATTAAACATAACCTTAGCCCAGGAAAGCAAGAAAGGGCGAGAAACAAACTCAAGATTACTTGGCCTTTAAAAAGACATGGTAAAGAAATAGATTAGTAAGCCTTACAATAAAAGTTAATGGATTGATATAGGATACAATACAAAATATATAACCATTGGATGAATGTATAAGATTAAATTATAATGAATAGATTATTATGATTAGATATTAGAATATCTCATCTAGAATGATGGAAAATATTTTAGTTAAATGAATGTTTAATAATTGATATTACATAAACACAAGCTAGATTGATAAGGTGAGAATTTATATAACTTGTGAGTAATGGTAAAAAAAAGGATAGCACAAAAGATTGTAACCAACTGACACACTGTATGTATATAATTGAAAGATGGCTTTATGTTTTATGTTTTGTTTGTATGTTTGTTGTAAAAAAATAAAAACTTTGTTTAGAAAAATACAAAAATAATAATAATAATAAAAAAAGATTACTTGGCCTTGATTCTCTTTTGTATAAGAGAGAGAGAAAAGCAGAAACATTCTCAGATTTCAATCCAGGTAGTCCTCATTCATTTAGAGACTGTTCAAAGTTACAATGGCACTGAAAAAAGTTTCTCACATTTATGGCCATTGCAGCCTTCCTATGGCCACGTGATCAAAATTCAGGTGCTTAGCGACTGACTCATATTTATGACAATTGCAGATTGTGATCCCCTTTTGTGACCTCCTGAGAAGCAAAGTTCAATGGGGAAGCCAGATTCACTTAACATCCATGTTCCTAACTTAACAGCTGCAGGGATTCATTTAACAACCTTGGCAAGAAAGCTCATAACATGGCAGAGAACTCACTCCAATGTTTCACTTAGTAGCAAAAATGTTCGGCTCAATTATGCTTGTAAGTTGAACACTACCTAGATTCAGTATTTTAGCCTGCATCAAACAGGTAGAGTTTTGTGCTGGTTGTTACTGCCTTACCTCAAAGGTATGATAATTTTCCATCTGTTTCTCCCTCCATTTTTCTTTCCACAAAGACAAGGCAGTTAAGAAGAAGCAGAATGGAATAGCAACAAAAAACCTTCTAACTTTAATGCTAAAACACGGCTATAAGCAGGGGTGGGATTCAGGCGGTTCAGGCCGGTTTGGATGAACCAGACATTAAATTTACATCTGGTTCACTGAACCGGTAGTTGAACTGACCAGCTGACCCTGCCCACCTTGCCCCATCCCTCCCAGGAGCCTCCACACAGCCCATTTTGGGTGCAGGTAAGTGCAGCTCTATGTAGAGGCTCTGGGAGGGTGAAAAATGGCCCTCCTGGAAGTTCCAGAAGTTCAGAAATGGGCCTTTTTCCGGCTTCTGGATGGCCTCTGGAGCCTGGAAAGGTCATTTTCGCCCTCCCAGAGGCCCAAGAAAAGCCTCCGGATTCTGGGGAAGGTGAAAAATGGTCCTCCCTACCATGGGCACGCCCACCCAGCAACCAGTCAGAGAACCAGTTGTTGGGATTTTGACTCCTACCCCTGGCTATAAGGACATTACTCTTGAGAGTTACGCCCTTACTCTCAAAAGAGACCTTTATCTCTCTGGGAGAAGAATCACCTGTTCAAGCTTTTTAGTAACAATCAATATTTGGCCTTCTTTGGCCATTATTTCATTTTCTCATATTTTAGTCATCTGCTCAGTGTAAACTTGGAGTTGTGCCCAAAGACATTGTCACTGCTCGGGCCTTTCCAAAAATGAAATTAATCACGAAGAATCCCAAAACCTAGAGAAAGAGCTAGAAAAGGAATACGGAGCAGGCTTTGATTATTAAACCATTGCCTGCCACTGAGAAGCTCTCAAGTTTATGCAGAGGTTGAAGGAGTTGGACTGACGGATGAAAAGACTTTGTGATAAAAGAAAAGAAAAGACTGCATACATTCAAAGTGGTGTTTTGAATTAAAAGGAGCAAAGTTTCAGCAGGAGAGTTCAATTTCCCTGTTTTTTTTAACAAGCGATGGGTCTTATTTACTGATATCGCTTATTAAAAAAAAAAACTGGGAAATTGAACTCTCCTGCTGAAGCTATGCTCCTTTTAATTCAAAACACCAACCTTGAATGTATGCAGTCTTTTCTATGATACTGAAAATGGTCATATTGGACTGCAGTTTGAAAATGTAAAAAACAGTGGTGGGATTCAAATTTTTTTACGACTGGTTCTGTGCGCATGGCTTGGTGGGCGTGGTGTGGTTTGGTGGGCATGGCAGGGGAAGGATACAGCAAAATCCCCATTCTCTCCCCACCCCACCTCACTAACCTGCCTTCCAGCTCCGTTCTCCTGTGCAGGGCAACCAAAGGAGACCCAGCCAATCAGCTGGGACTCAANCAGCTCCGTTCTCCTGTGCAGGGCAACCAAAGGAGACCCAGCCAATCAGCTGGGACTCAATGGGAGGCAGAGAATAAATGGGGGTGGGGCTTTGCCGGTTCTCCAAATTACTTAAATTTCCACTACCAGTTCTCCAGAACTGGTCAGAACCTATTGAATACCACTTCTGTCCCAACTCTTGCAGATGCTGGTCACCAACTTTCCAGGAATCAGGAATTTTTCTTCTCCAAACATCACTTCTAGCCCAAAAGGAAGAAACAGGGACCAAACGACCTATTTCATTTCTTTTTTTTAACTGACTGTGATTCTAGGGGGCTGCCAAGAAGGTTTGGATGAGATTGCTGGTCCTTGAGAGAGAAAGATTGCAGCTTTCTGGGCCTACTTAGGTTAGGAAAGAGGAATCTAGCATTTTTTTTAATCGTTTAACAATCATGTTTTTTAAAAGCCCACGTTCTTCCCTATAATTAGGACTGTGACAAGCTTTGCTGTAGGAAGAAACCCTTTCATCTTCAACTCTGCCACGCAGCAGCACACACAACGTCAACCCAAACAGCCAAGCGAAAACTTTGTGTTAATTACTCCTTTCATAAGCAAAGATCAACAAAGGAAGGTTGTTAACCCCAGTTTGTAGTTGGAGGGACAGGAGCTAGCAAGGGATATAGATAACCTGGTTGTTTTGCCTCCAGTTTGTTGGTTTGTTTGTTTATATCCCACTGTTAATTATTTCTTACAAATAACTCAAGGTGGCAAACCTATCCAACACATCTTCTTCTTCCTGTTTACCCACAACAACCCTGTGAGAATGGTTGGGCTGAGAGAGAGGGACTGGACCAAGGCCATCCAGTTGGCTTTTGTGGGTAAGGTGGAACTAGAACTCCCAGTCTCCTTGTAATTGGCTCCAGCTGGCTTTCATACCTAAGGCAGGACTAGTGATGACATCAGATGTCTCCTGATGATTAGCCTAAAGCCAACTAACTCATTTTCATGCCTATAGTGGAACTAAAACTCCCTGTCTCTTGGTGGTTGGCCCATAGTCACCCAATGGCTTTGAAACCTAAAGCAGAACTAGAACTCACCATCTCCTGGTGATTGGCCTAAAGTCAACCAGTCCATTTTCAGGCCTACGGTGGAACTAGAACTCCCTGTCTCCTGGTGGTTGACCCAACGTCAGGATTTGGGTTTGGTTAGGCCAGAGAAAAGAAGGACTAGGGTTGACATGATAGCAGTATTCCAGTGTTTGAGGGGCTGCCCCAAAGAAGAGGGAGTCAAGCTATTCTCCAAAGTGCCTGAAGGCAGGACAAGAAACAATGAATGGAAACTAAACAAGGAGAGAAGCCAGGAATCCAGTGTTCCCCTCCATCCCAAGTAGGTTTCTTCAATCTTCCGAGAATCAGGGATAAACCACAACTACTGTATAATATTATTGGAAAAACACTGACTTCAATTATCGGATATTTGTCTAGGCTTTGCTGCAATGCTGTCGCTCCCCATGGAGGATCAGAGTGAAATTTTTGCCAAAACAATTCTGCAGGTTGTCCTAAAACTGCCAACTTTTTGCACTGCTAGCAGTTCCAAAGAAAACTACTGCAGGTGAAGTCAGTGTCGGTCCAACTTCTTTAGCCAGGAGATCCCCAGCTTCTCCCTCTAAGGTTGGTCTTCCCATGGGGCTGTGAAAATCTTTCCAAAGAGAAGTTTTGCAATGCGTCAAAGCTAAGCAACACAGCCAGGATCAGATCATGAAGTAGCTTCAGGAATCTGCAAAGAGTAGGAACTCTGGAGAAAAGTTCCCCTGAAGACCAAGAAGAACCTCATTTGAAGGACTGGGCTGCCTTAAACATCTCATCACCACCAACCTGATCCCTTGATTGACATGAACCTAGAAACCTTTGACTGTGAAGCAAGTGAGGGGATATTAAGCACTGTTCTGACAGTCCTGGAATCACAGTTTCCTTCCATTTATCACAAGGTTATGAGATTATAATGAAGAGCTGATCTGGAGGAGTGACAACATTCTGGCCATTACGAGTCATATCCCAAGTGGAAACTGTGTCCAATCTAACCCACCTGACCATCTCACCCTTCTCAAATGCAACTTCATTCCTCTGAAACACACTTGTTGACTGTATGAACAGTGCCTAAGGAGATGCCCAAATGAATACATCAAAACATACAACATGTCCATTTTCTGTTCGCTCCTCAACTCAACCCATTCATGCAATTTGAAATTCTCTGAATTGCTTCTACCCACAGAAGATCGTTAGAGCAGGATGGGATGCCAGAGAAATGATGATGATGATGATGATGATGATGATGATGATGATAAAGGCTGAATACAGCAAGATGAAGAGTGACCTCCATGAATTGCAAGACTTTTAAGGTAAAAATATGATTTGTCTCCCTACCACATTTGCACATGTGTGCATACACTCACGTCAGATATGACTCAGAAGTCTAATTAGGAGTCATCAGATTACAACACCAAATAAACCTAAAAGGAAGAAACAATTGGGTGTTGTTGTTGTTTAAAAAATAATCAACATATTACTTAAAATCATCAATTAGTTGAAAGATGCCAACTTCTCCAGCATGCAAAGGAAAGGGCAAAAGTAAGCCTCAAAAGTAAGTGTAACGATTCATCTAAGAGGCAGATCATTTTTATATATTTTATAAAGAGATAATTGAACCGGATTAGTGAACACACTGAATCATTCACTGGTAAGGACCGAAATAGCAGAGATGGAGCAGATTGAGAAGAGAAATATAGAAAGGTGGGAGAGGGGAGGAATCTCATATTTGGAAAGTTGATTCAAGGCCTCAATTGGTCTGTAAGGAAGAGAAGTCCTTTCGAATCGTATCTCAGCCTGGATTTTGCTGAAGCAGTGGGGTTTTGGAGCATTGGCACACCCAATTTCTTTCGCTCAGGCTGCTGCTACTTCAAAACCTGGTTTCAGAGAAGAATTGGATCAATTCAAGGAGGTTGTGGGGATCAACGGTTATTAGTCATGAAGGTGGTATAGTGGCCTTCAGAGGGGCAGATCCGTGGGCCTCGTTGGGTAGCTGGTTGGTCAGTGTGAGAAGAAATTGTTCATCTAGCTCAGAGGTCTCCAAACATGGCAACTCTAAGACTTGTGAACTTCAACTCCCAGAATTCCTCAGCCATGCTCAAGTATAGCAATCCGTAGCCATGCCAAGGAATTCTAGGAGCTGAATAGAATAGAATAGAATAAGAGTTGGAAGGGACCTTGGAGGTCTTTTAATCCAACCCCCTGCTTAGGCAGGAAACCCTACACCACTTCAGACAAATAATTGCCCAATCTCTTCTTAAAAACTTCCAGTGTTGAAACATTTACAATTTCTGGAGGTTCCACTGGTTCCACTGACTACTCGTTCTAATTGTCAGGAAATTTCTCCTTAGCTCTATGTTGCTTCTCTCCTTGATTAGTTTCCACCCACTGCTTTTTCTCCTGCCCTTAGGTGCTTTGGAGAATAGCTCGAATCCCTCTTCTTTGTGGCAGCCCCTGAGATATTGGAAGACTGACATCATGTCCCTGCCTAGTCCTTCTTTTCATCAAGCCACTTGACAGTTTTAAGGCTTATGGACTCAACTCCCAGAATTCCTCCTCCAGTCATGTTAGCTCAGGAATTCTGGGAGTTGAAGTCCACAAGTCTCAAACTTGCCAAGTTTGAAGACCCTTGAACTAAACATACTACTCAGTTCCACCAAACGTTCTTCATATGTTTTAGCCTCCAGCCCCCTAATCATCTTTGTTGCTCTTCTCTGCACTCTTTCCAGAGTCTCAACATCTTTTTTACATCATGGCGACCAAAACTGGATGCAGGATTCCAAGTGTGGCCTCACCAAGGTATTATAAAGTCATATTGTTCAAGTACACAAGTCTTAAAGTTGCCAATTTTGGAGACCCCTGGTCTAGATGAGTGAGGGGTTGAATCTGGTTTATGTTCTTATGTCTTCATGTGCGATAAGATCTCCATTAGTACACCAGGAAAGTCCTACATTACTCGTTTTCAAGAGAGGAGGTTTCAAGGTGTAGGCTACTCCATCAAATGCAGCTATAAGGGATGATTCACAATTCACTACCTCTATAAATATATTGCCAATTAAGAAGGGAAGATGTATTGGAGAATAATGAGGACTCATACCAATTTCAAAAGGAATTTTGGATGAACTGAATTTGAATGCAGGTGGGAGATTATTAGATGCTGGTTAAGAGGGCTATCAAGATTTGATATGTTGAGATCAAATTCAAAGACAATCCATATATTTTCTTTGCAAGAAAGATGTCCCACAAGAGTGTTCAATAATGACAGGTAAAAGATACTACCTAAGCTTGCTCTAAGATCAGAAGATCCCAGTTCAGGTTCATGGTTAGCCATGGAAAGTGACTTGGTGACTTTCAGTGGAGACACCCAACTGAGTTGTTGAAAAGATCAAAGGGAAGAGACTAGCTCACATATCACCTTGAGTTCCTGGAGGAAAAGCAAGATGTAAATTCACAAAATAAAATAATACATCAAGAAACATTTTTTTTTAAAAAGAAATAGTAATGAAACTTGAGATAAACCTGGTTGAATCCAGAGGGACCTCTGAAAAGAAACATCTATGCTAAACTCCTACAATCTCACTGCAGAAAAACAGGATTATATTATTTTGAAGGCGATTATGCAGACATTTATTTGCCCCTAACTTGTTGTGTTAATTGCAACAATATTAGCTGTGTCACAATGCTAGGTTTTGACAACAAGCAACTTGATTTAATACCATCCCTCTTTTTCTGCCAAGCTAATGCATCTAAATTCTAGAACATTGTTAGCTGATTGTTTTTCAAAGAGCTGTTTGGCATTTACATTCAGACTTGGTTAAAAAAAAAAAGAAATCCTTTTGAAAGATGACACGGCCCGGCCAAGAAGTCCAATTTCATGCTCAAGTGCAACTTTTACTTCGCATCTGGTTGTGGGAGATTAAAAATAGAAACAGGAATGGGAAACAGATGCAAATGATTTGATTAAAACTCATTTGACAAGGAAATTATGATAAAATCCAGATCTAATGGTTTCTGACTCTCTATAAATTAAAAGAGATATCATACTTGGCCAAGTCCTGCAAATGTTTGTTCAGGTTTTTCCTTTCTCAACTCAACCATTTTAATTCCTTATTCGAGGCTCATCCCTCAGTGCCTAACTGTTGAAGGCAAATGCTGGAATGATTTACTTAAATCCTCTTTACAGTCAAATCTGATCAAAGGGTTTTCTATATTTATGAACTATTTTTATCCACTTTCTTATCAGCAGGACCCACTGGTGTTGCAAGGTTTTCCTTCTGAACTGATATATGAAAGCTTGCACCTTTGAAGCTCTGAAGACTTTCCCAGCATGGGTAGGGCAATAGGCCAAGGGACCTGGGGACATAAGAAGTTCACAAAGCCCATGGTGCCAACTAATTTGCATCCGTCTGATGCAAATTATGTATGTCATCTAGGCGGGGTGTCCACCTGGATAAACAACTTCAGCTGGAGCCATGCTTACTTCGTTGCTTGGCTGCCTTTCAAGCAGTGGTTGAAAGGATTCCATTTTTTTTTTACTACTGGTTCTGTGAGAGTGGCTTGGTGGGTGGAGGTTGGTGGGCATGGCAGGGGAAGGATATATTGTAAAATCCCCATTCCCTCCCCACCCCACTAACCAGCTCTGTTCTCCTGTGCAGGGTGCAACCAGAGGAGACCCAGCTGATCACCTGGGACTCAATGGGAAGCAGAGAAGAGATGGGGTTGGTGGGGCCAATCAGACATGGGATTTGCTGGTTCTGCAAACTATTCAAAATTTCCGCTACCAGTTTTCCAGAACTGGTCAGAACCTGCTGAATATACCACCTCTGCATTCAAGTGGAAGGGGGGAGAACATGGGGAAGAGGACTCAGGAATGGGGTGTCTCAGCTGGTTTGCCCTAACATCCACTAGCCAGAGTGAGAACCAAGGTCTTGTCAATGGACACTTGTTGACGTTGAGTGGGAACCTACAACTGGACCGATTAGCCCATGTGACCTGAGAGAGTTAAGGAGGGTGGAGTGGTCTCTCATTCTTTAAATTATCCCAACAACAGGGGCAAGAAAGGTCGTAAAACAGGGCTAAATACTGTCTCACTTAGCAACAGAAATTTTGGGCTACCTTGTCGCCATAAGTCGAGGATTTGTCTTTATTTTATTCTTATTTATTTCATTTTCTTGCAATAAATCCAGTTTCTAGCTTTAACTATGAAGTGACTCCCTGCTTGAAACCTTGGGTTGTCATCTTCTTAAGGCTAACAATTTTTGCCAAACTCTACTGTTCAGCGTTAATGAGGAATTGTGCTGACAATTTATCCATGGTGCCACTCGGCTGTCATGAAGGTCACAGCAGCTGATGACACCTAATTCATCTCTTGTACCACAACTGCACAATGGTGAGATGATGAAAGGCCTGGAGACTAAAACATCTGAAGAATGGTGGCAGGATTTCGATATGGCCAGTCTAGAGAAAAGAAGGACTAATAGCAGTCTTCCAGTTTTCGAGAGGCTGCCCCAAAGAAGAGGGAGTCAAGCTATTCTCCAAAGCACCAGAAGGCAAGATAAGAAACAATGGATGGAAACTAGCCATGGAGAGAAGCAACCTAGAATTAATGAGAAACTTCCTAACAGTGAGGAAAATTAACCAGGGGAACAGCTTGCCACCAGAGGTTGTGGGTGCTTTGTCACTGGAGGTTTTTAAGAAGATATTGGATAACTGTTTGTCTGGAATGGAACAGCGTTTCCTGCTTGAGCAAGGGGCTGGACTAGAAGACCTCCAAAGTCCCTTCCAGCTCTATTCTGAATCTGAATACAGAACTTTGGAAGCAAAATATGAGTCTAGTGAGGCAGAGTGACCTCGAAAGCAAAGTGGGGAGAGCCATTAGACTGAGAGTAGAACTGGATGCAAAGGGTGTGAATTTATTTTTGGAAGGAATAAAACACCGAGAGTCTGACAGGTTCATGGCCCAGGTTCGTACTGGCAGAGAAGCATGGCCAGCACCTATTAATACTAATATAGTAAGCTCAGAGTTGTCTTAGACATGTCTTCCCAGTTTTTCATCTGCTTTGGATGCAGAACAGGTTGCTGTTGTGTGAGAATTGTGTGATTAACACCATCCAGTTAGGAAGCCAAGCAAGTGACAAGGATGCAAATCTGGGACCACTGAAGACCACACAATAGATTGATTATGGTCTACCCCAAGAGTGTCCATTCTTGGCGACTTTAAGACCTATGGACTTCAACTGGGGGGGGGAATTCTGACAATTGAAGTCCGCAGGTCTTAAAGTTGACAAGATTGGACATCCCTGGTCTGGTTGTTTCTTCTTCTCTTTCTCTTCTGACAACGAACAACTGGGATAGGCTTCTGGAAGCCAACAACAAACCATGCTCTATCCAGGTTAAACTCTTTGAATGTTAAAGTAAGGGGTTTGCACCTCCTCATCTTCAAAATAGGTTCTCTTTCCAACCATGTTGGAAAACAAGCAAAGCAGTGATAACTTTTGCTCATATTTAAAAGTGGGAAGAGGAGGATGGGAAGATGAACTAACAGACATAGTGACAGTGTTCCAGATCTCCTTTTGCGACCTTCTGATAGGAAAGGATTGCCTAACAACTGTGGCAAGAAAGCTCATGAAATGGGGGGAAACTCACTTAACAAAGTTCTCACCTAGCTATGTAACACAATTGTGGTTGTAAGTTGAAGTCTACCTGTACAGCTCTTTAAAACACCCTTGTCTTCTGTGGCTACCCCAGATGGACACCAATTCTCTGTCGGATTGCAAGACAAACAGTATAAACTCTCTCTCTCTCTCTCTCTCTCTCTCTCTCTCTCTCTCTCTCTCNTCTCTCTCTCTCTCTCTCTCCTTGTCTTTCCTTCTCTCTTTCTTTCTCTTTCTTTCTCTTTGCTCTTGTCTGTCTCTGACTGTCTCTGTCTCTTTCTCTCTCTCTCTCTCTCTCTCTCTCTCTCTTTTTCTCTTGGTCTCTCTCTCTATCTCTCTGTCTCTCTCCTTGTCTTTCTTTCTCTCTTTCTTTCTCTTTGCTCTTGTCTCTGTCTCTGGCTGTCTCTGTCTCTTTCTCTCTCTCTCTCTGTCTGTCTCTTTATCTCTCTCTTTGTCTTTCTTTCTCTCTGTCTCCTGTCTCTCTCTCTTTCTGTCTGTCTCTCTCTCTCACACACACACACAGCAAAAAACCCCACAGTCTGTCCTCTTTCCTTTTCCAAACCAGGCTGTCTAATCAACTTTTGGCAATGCTGATTAGGGATCTCTTAATTACCCTGGCTTGGTCCAAACACTTTTGCAGGCCTGCGAAGTCTGCAAGAAAGGTTCTGCTGAAATTGTCTCGCAGCTCTTTCGAGACTAACAAGCTGATTATAACAGGAAGTTCATGGATTTCATCTAGCCAGGGTTGGGAGTATTTTTAGATCCCTGGCTCGGCGGAGGACAGAGAAACAACTTTGGGCCGGAGGGAACTTCAGTGCCAAAGGTACTAGATCGCGATAATTACTTTTTCAACAGTGGCAGTTCACAACATCATTGCCTGGTGTGACAAAAACATACATTGTTGAACTGATGAATTAACAGCAGTCATAACTACAGTATAAAAAAAGCCAGTGAAATCCTCGGCTGCATTAACAGAGGGACAGAATCAAGATCACGTGAAGTTTTAAAATCCCTTGGAATATTACATCCAAATTTATTTCTTCCCTTTCCCCCCACCCTGAATGCTGTGCAAATGCTGCTGCAAATTGTTCCCATTTTACAGACGTAAAGAGTGAGGAATAAGAAATCCATCCAATTCTATACCAATGATCTTATTGAATTTGATGAAATGGAGACCAAGCATCTCACATTATACGTCTGTTTCTCGTGACAAATATCAATCAATCAATAGCTGGTTTTTTTCCCTAGTCTTTTTCGACGGCAGGGTGAAATTCCAGGCTTCTCTACTCAGAAGGACCTTTCCTGACCATCGCCATCTTTTCAACACCAAGGCTGTCCAATTTCATTTATCAAATAAAAGATATTTGGCAGCGAAGATCCCTGGAAAATATAATTTCCCAAGATTCCTGGGAAGGTAATTTAATTTAATAGGCTCCCAGTAGTCAAATTACAGTGGCAAGCTTAATGAATGCTGTTCAGCATCACAATCCAGTAGAGATAATTTAGCCTGGGGTGGGAAAGGTTTGTTTGGCCTCTTTGCAAAGAGATTGCCTGCAGAATTCATTATGTTCCAGAGAACACCAGTAACGTTAGACAGAAGCTGGAATTTGACATAATCATGGGCTTTATAAATGAACACATCTGGACCTGCTAAGAATGGTGTTTAAATCAGCTCATGTAGGCTAGCCTGCTTTCTGTCAAATCCAGGAAACATTAGCTAGTGCTGTGTTTCCCAAAAAATAACACCGGGTCTTATATTAATTTTTGCTCCTGAAGATGTATTTGGGCTTATTTTCCAGTTAGGTCTTATTTTCAGGGAAATACAGGTCTGGCTGACAATCCTAACTTGGGGCTTATTTGGGGGGATAGGGGTTATATTACGAGCCTCTGAAAAATCATGCTAGGGCTTATTTTTTGATTGGGTCTTGTTTTCAGGGAAACATGGTACTTATGTCAGTCAGTAACTATCTCTGCAACAATAGGCAGAGAAACACTCAAATACTCTGGTTGTTCGCAGCAGATCTATTCACACACTCTCGTGCATGATGATTAAAACTACCACCAGATACATGTGGTTGGCTTGACCAACCATGTATTTCAGGCAGGGAATGTGCATGATTGGGTGCCTTTTAAATGGAGCTGCACACCATTGGGTTTTTTTTTTTAAAGCTGGATTCTTTATTCTAAGCTTCTTATTTTAAGGTTCACAATAGCTTCATATTTCCACCTAGATGGAGCAAGGATTTGCCCTTTTGGTCAGAATAGAGCTGGGAGGGACTCTGGAGGTCTTCTAGCCCATGCACTGCTCAAACAGGAGATCCTATACCATGTCAGACAAATGATTGCCCAATCTCTCTTTGAAATGATGGAGCAGCCACAACTTCTGAAGGCAACTTCTGTCCTACTATTGAATTGTCCTCCCTGTCAGGAAATTTCTCCTTAATCCCAGGTTGCTTCTCTCCTTGACTACTTTCCATCCATTCTTTCTTTATTCTAACTTCAGGTGCTTTGGAAAATAAGTTGACTTCCTCTTCTTTGAGGCAGCCCCTCAGATACTGGAATACCGCCATCATATCACTCCTGGTCCTTCTTTTCTCTTGACTGTCCACACCCAAATCCTCTAACCGATCTTCCTATGTTTTAGTCTCTGGATTTGACATATAAAATTTGTTTTTTTTTTTAATTTTTAAAACTTTCCTTCAGCTTATTTGAGGCATGCCACAACGTTCACCTGTCTCTTCCTAACTGGGGCAGTGGAGCCTCCCAGATTTAGAGGGCACAAAGCTTGTGTAATATTATTTGCAGAGCCCAGTTTTAAACCAAGGAGAGCCCAGGCAATTTCCCCAAAAGGATATAACAACAAATGTCCTATGAAAAACCTGTGATTTGTGTAAATCTAATCCTTGCCACTCAGGGATCAGGGTGCCACTCCTGCAACCTCTACAAAATACCAAAATATTAATGTTACGGCAACCTTTGGGGGAAGTTCTGCCATCAAATAAGAAATAATCACTTAGTTGCTTGCTCTGCCTTTCATTTATTTTTGTCTAAAACGAAGACAATGAGTTCTCCACTTACAATAGTCCGTTTAGTGACCGTTCAAAGTTAGGATGGCCCTGAAAAAAGTGACTTATGATCGTTTTTCACACTTATGAGCATTCAGCCTCCCCCATGGTCTCATGATCAAACTTCAGGTGCTTGACTCCTATTTATGACCGTCACAGTGTCCCCAGAGTTATGTGATTCCCCTTTTGCGACCTTCTGACAAACAAAATCAATGGGGAAGCCAGATTCACTTAATGACAATGTTGCTAACTTTAACTACAGTGAAGAAAACAACCAAGTTTGTAGAGCAGCAAGGACCCAACTGTGCTTCTCCTCCTCCTCCTCCTCCTCCTCCTCCTCCCCCTCCTCCTCCCACATACACCCCATTTCCTCCTAGCACTGATGTTACCTATTTGGATAGTGAAACATCTCCAAGAAAAGCACCAAGCTCAGAGAGCAGCAAGGACCCCACAATCTTCCTCCTCCATTTCCTCCCCTCCTCCTCCTCCTCCTTGTCCTCCTCCTCTTCTCTAAAACCCCACTCCCTTCTAGTACTGATGATGTTACATAGTTGGGTAATAAAACGTCTGCAAGAAAAGCACCAAGCTCAGAGAACACCAAGGACCCCATAGTCATTCATTTCACCTCCTCCTCCTCCCACATATATACCCCATTTCCTGAGCTTGGTGGTTTTCTTGCAGAGGTTTCATTACCCATATTATATAAAGAAAAATCAAAACGCTTCCTGGATTTTCCAAAATAAATCAGGGCAGGGTGCCAAAACTATCCGTTCAGCTCTCCCAAATCATGTGTGAATGAGAGAGAAGTAGTTTTACTCATCTGATGACAGACCAATCAACGTCCACACCCAAAACAACAAATCATCTTGGTTTTTTCAGAGACTGTCAGCTGGCTATCTGTTTTTTGTTTTTGTTTTCCTTTTAATCTACGCTTAACAGAGATGGCTTTTTCAACCCCCTTCTGTCAACCAGCATGAAAATGCACCAGATTCTCCCCCCCACACACAAAAAAGGACGATTGAACCGAAAAGGCAAAACACAGGCAGACTCTGAGGATGGAAACCTGCCTAACACCGTCTCAAGGGAGACCATAAAATAAAAACCACCGAAGGGACCACGGCACAGCTTCCCAGAGCAGCCACAACACTTCCTGCCCCCCCACCTCCACATCCCCTCCAGAAACCCCAAGCTTATCAATGCACATGCCTGTCACATGGACGCATCTCAAGAACAAAAGAAGTTAGTGCACAAATCGTTTAGCCAAGAATGACATGCGCTGAGGCCGCACTGCTCTCTGCACATCAAAATTACCCTGTTGGAATGTAATCTTAATAATAGTAGTAGTAGTAGTAATAATAATAATAATAATAATAATAATAATAATAATAATAATAATAATAATAATAATAATAATAATAATGGCACATGGGAGAAGGCATCTGAAGGAGCTTCTTTCTCTCCCCCTCTCTCTCCTCCTCTCCCTCTCTCCTCCCTCTCTCTCTTCCTCTCCCTCCCTCTCTCTTTTTTCTCTTTCCCTCTCTCCCCCTCTCCCTCTCTCTCTCCCTCCTCTTCCTTTCTCTCACACACAGGCGACAAACTCATTCAGATGACTTGGACCAAGATGGGGAGGGTGTGGGGGGAAAACATCGCCAAAGATTGTAACCCTCCAGAAACGAATTTAGGCCCTCCCTGCCTGTTTGCCTTTGTCTATCAAAAGCAGAAAGTTCACTCCTGAAAAAGATGGCTTCTAGGAAGCCCACCCCACCCCCAGCAATAAAAGGACCAAAACCCATCATGGGTATTGTTTAGTACGGCCAAGGTCTGAAGCAGACAAGCTGGTGGCCATAGACTCCAGTCCTTCTGCCTTTTGGGCACAGCTGGGCACACAATGAGAGTTTGAATCCAACCACTTGGTGGTCACCTCGTGGAAGAAAGACTGGTACGAGAGGAACAAAGCCAATTGAAGCCTACCCCCGCCCCCCAGCCCTTAGTTTTTCAAGACAATGGTCTTTAGATCACAAAGCATCTTTCCCCTCTTAGGCCCTGATTTGTCTGGGAAAAACGGGGAGCCATTCACTCAACACCCACCAGCCCCTTCCTGTATGGTCTGAGGCATTCAGGATTGTGCCCCGTAACGGAGTCCTCACGAACGTTCCTGGGTTTAGGATGGATGCTGGAGATCAAACTGTTGAAACCCAAGATTTGTCTTGCTTTGCAGCAAAACAGGGGAGAGATGTTCTTGGTGATTCACCAAAGAGGCCACAACAGAAACACCTTGCAGTACCCACCTGGCGGGAGGTGAGACGATCTGGTAGAAACCTTCTTTGGATAACTGCCTGACCCCCCCCCCCCCACACACACAAATACACCTCGGAAAAGGGGGAGGAACTATCCAGACATCTGGATTTTTGGCTTGACCTTTTTCCCCTGGACAAACCCAGACAGAAGTGTGATGAGGGAGCTGTCCCTGGGAACCCTCCAATCCACAAGTCCCCCTCCTCTTCCTTCTCCTCCTCCTCCCCCCCCCCTTTCCATCTCCATAGCAATTGTTGGCCAGTTGATATATTCAGAAGCGAATAGGTCCATTGTACGGCAACGCATTTCTCTTCCTTCTTCGATGGTCAACCCTAGTAAGATTTTATGTCTCAGCTTTCTGCAGACACCACCATCAACCGAATGCAGTGCCCAGAATATCCAAAGCACACACAATCTCAACGTAGGAAACCAAGTTCCAAATTTTTTGGGGGGGGAGAGGGAGGGAGGGAGGAGCTCCATGGCACCCTGCTAGTACATCACTTCCCTACCCATTGCAGCTCGAACAGAAAGGAAACAGCCCCATCCATCTTCAGGCGACCCTAAGGACTCGACTGTTTCTCCTTGAACGTGGAGTAGCTACAGTGGTCCATGGGTTTTGAAGCCAGGGCAGGGCAAGATGTCTCTGGGCCAAGCTTCCAGGGGAGGGTGGGAGGTAAAGTGCTACTTCCTAACCCTACCAGATGCCTTCAAGTGTCTATCAGGTGCGAGTATGGCAGTCAAGAGAGGCCGAGGAGCACAGAATGTTCCTTCTGGCTCTCCACTCAATCCCGGAGGGGAAAAAAACACAACCGCTGTCTTTTTATTTTAACAAAGCAGCCCACCCTCCCCAACCTCCTCATACGAGCTACATTACAGACCCCACTCAGGTTCCTCCTGGCAAAGACAACCTCCCCTCCCCAAAGTGGGCTCTGCTTTCTGTTTCTCACACGCCCCTCCCTCCCAGGCGATGGGGAAGGTCTGTAGCCACAGCCGTGCAAGGGGACAGCTAGTGGCACACCACGCGCTTTCTCTCTCTCTCTCTCTCTCTCTCACACACACACACACAAAAGGGAAGACTGCAGTATTATAGGAGGTCTTTCCTTCACGGGGGTGGGGCGGGGGGTGTAAATAGGTTAGTTTTTCCTCCCCCCCCTTCTCCCTTCTTCTTCCAGGGCTGGGATGGAAAGGCAAGTGAGGTGGAGGGAGGGAAGGACAAGGTTGAGGAGCCAAGGGACCAAATAAAACCAAAAAAAGACACAAAGAGAAGGAAGAGGAGGAGGCGGGAAGGGGGTGGGTGGGTGAGCTATGGGGCTGGCATGCCACTTCTCCCCCATCCTTTATTGCCCCCACCCCACCCCNGGTGAGCTATGGGGCTGGCATGCCACTTCTCCCCCATCCTTTATTGCCCCCACCCCACCCCGCTTCCTCCCCCCACCCCCCACCAGCAAAGGTCAGCCAAGCCTGGGAAGATGGAAAGAGAAGAGGGTTTTGTTGTGGTTTTTTGGGGGGAGGGACGGGAGGGGGGTAAACTGAAGGACCATTCAAGACAACGGAAAGGGAGTGATGGAGAAAGGGAGAGCAAGAAGGATGGGAAGGAGCGAGCGGAGGTCCTTTTACCTTTAGAAGCATCTTTCTCTTCTTTCGACTTGATCACCTTCCCGCTCATAGATCCCAGTTTGGTTGTAAAGATTCCCCCAGGATACCGCGTGGCACAGCGAGCCGGATTTCCAAGAAACCAGGGAATAAGAGGGACGCGGAGAGAGAGAAAGAGAGAGAGAGAGAGAGAGAACGAGAGAAAGAAAGAGAGATGGCTGGCTGGCTGGGTTTTTCTTCTTCTTCTTCTTCTTTTCTTCCTTCCTTCCTCCTTCTTCCCTTTCCTTTGGCCCTTTCTTTTTGTGTGTCTTTTTCTTTGTTGTTGCTCTTTTCCTTCTTTCGTAGATCAGGGGGAGGAGGAGGACTGAAGAGGAGGGAAACCCTAGAAGTGGGGTGGGGAGTGAGGGGGTGGGGGAAAAGAGAGAGGGCGAGGAATCAATCACGGATGAAACCGAGACCTGACTGGCTGCCTGGTTCCTTCGGCGCCTGGCGCAGGAGAATGCGCCCAATGCCACCACGGAAGCTTGGAGGGCTTGGGAAGCGCTGTTGGGGAGGGGAGGGGAGGGGAGGAAAGACGGGGCGAGGGGGGGCCCCTGCCTTCTTCCCCCCTCCCCTTTGAGGAAGGATGAAAGGGGGACGGAAGAAGATTTCTTTCCTGCACATCTGCCAGGTTTTCTCGGTTTCCCCCGTGAGCTGGGAGGTTTGCAGGAGACAAAAGCTGGATCTCAAGCCACCCACTCCCCCTCCTTCTTCCTCCGTGCACCCCCCTCTCCCCGGTTTTTGGTTTTTGGTTTTTTTTCTTTGCTGGAAGAAATGCTCCTCAGCAACCGCCTTTTTCTCAAGAAGCAACAAAGACCTGGCAGTCCTGGAGAACCTAAGCTTTGGATGAGGAACCCACCTTCAGATGCCTCTGGAAGGCAGTCACACCCCTCTCTTTTGGCCCTTCTCCAACCACCAAGGTTGGATGGTCTGGAGACATGAGGTGGCAGACAGCTGGCTAGGATTGCCTTGCTGGGATTGTCCCCCACACTCCTCTTTAGAAAATCTAGAGAAGTCCGCGGGGGGGGGGGGGGGNGGGGGGGGGGGGGGGGGGGGGGGAGAAGGAAGGGGTTGTTCTTCACCTGAACATGCCAAGTTTCCCAAAATCAGGAATCTCAAGGAAGGACCAGAAGAGATGTTGAAGTCTTTTAGTTCTTCAGGTGAGGCAAGCAGAACCTACCTGTTGGGATCCAGAGCCAAGAGGGATTATAGTCTCAAACAGAAAAGGTATTGATTGACCTTGTTAGGAATTGATAGTCGCCTACCACAAAGGAGTCCTTCCTGATACAATTGGGGGAACGAAGAAGGAGGGACAAAGGAGCATCATTCTGATATTTGAGGGGCTCTTATGAACAAGAGGGGGTCAACCTATTCTGCAAGGCACCTGAGGGCAGGAGAAGAAGCAACGGGTGGAAACTAATCCAGGAAAGAAGCAACCTGGAATGAAGGAAGAACTTCCTCACAGGGAGAACAATTAACCAAGAGAACACCTTGCCTCCAGAAGTTGTGGTGCTCCATCACTGGAGGTTTTTAAGACAGCCATCCAGGTTGTTTCCAAGATGCTTTTTGCAAAAGGCAATTGGACTTCCTTTGTTTTATTTTTCTTGAAGACATTTTGCTTCTCATCCATGGAGGAAGCTTCTTGGATGAGAAACGAAATAGTCTTCAAGTAAAAATAAAGTCCAGTTGCCTTTTGAGAAAAGTGCCTTGGAGACAATACGATATAATCTTCTTCCAGGATAATGTTCACAAGTCCCAGGCTAGACTTGTGTTCTGGTGGCTTCTATCCAAGGATAACCAACTCCGTTTTTTCCCAAATCACCCAAGAAAAGTAGGCACTCCCACCCATCAACATCATCTTAAAAAGATTTCCAAGGGTGGGACAAGAAGAAACTGCCCCATCTTTCCTTCTGTTGACTCTCCAGGAACTTCATAGGAGGAAGAGCTCCATCTTGGTCTTTTCCCCACTCATCCAGTGAGAAAGGGACAGTCCTGATTCTCCTAAAATTTGGGGATAGGCTAAACTATTTTCAAGGACAGAGGGTGCCATGTTACCAGGACTGAGTGGTATGATGTGTCCTTCAGTGATGTGTTGAAAGCCACATTCTCAAAAGGGGACAGCTGGTGCCAGGGAGAAAAACAACAATCGATTCCATTTGGCTGGATGCTTAATTCAAATTAAATATAGTTTATCGAAGTCCTCTTCACGCATGTGTTTAATAGCTTTGTCTATAACTAGCTCGTTACCTGTGCTTCGCTGAGAAACTAGGTGATCTGGCTTAGTTTTGGGGGAGAAAAATAAGGAGAAAAATTGTGCCTTTGCCTACCAACATCCATTGGTATTCCTCTGGCTAGTGTTCTGTCAGTTGTCAGAGAGTCAAAGGCTGTTTGGAAACTCAAACAGTATTTGCTGTGTGAGCAAAAGGGAGACAGCAAGGAGCTTGGGCGTGGCTTCGCTCAACTGTTCTGTACTAAAGCTGCTTGGTGCTCTGAAACTAAAACTGAATCTCCTCTGCTTGTGTTTTGCATTTGGAAGAGATTTTTTTTCAGGTGGGAAGGGGGAATAGAAATCCTTAGAATCAGAGCATGTTAATAATAATAATAATATGCAAAATACTAATGTTTTGATCGTCATTTTGAAAAAAATTGAAAAAACTTAGGACCAGAAGGCAAGGCAAGAACCAATGGATGGAAATGAATCAAGGAGAGAAGCCACCTAGAACTAAGGAGATGTTTCCTAAAGGTGGGAAGGGCTTTCCTTCAGAAATTGTGGAAGTTCCATTCTATGTTATTCTATATTCTCTATTCTACTGAAGTGAACCCAACCATCCTTCATGGAAAACCTCAAAAGTGTATTCTAGATCAGTGGTTGCCGACTGGTGGGCTGGGGACCACTGGTGGTCTGTGAGAAAAGTTTGGTGGTCTGCAGAGAAATGTCCCCCCCAAAGCAATTAATCCAGGCTATGCGGGAATAAAGGCTGCACTACACACTTGGCCCGTGGGAACACAAGGCTTGCATCACTTGCATTGCGAACAACACGAGGTAGTGAGGGGAGGGGGGAAAGGGTGGAGGGGGGGACTTGCCCCACTCTCCCCACGCACCTGTCCTGTCCACTGGGCTGCTTCTTTCCACTTCTTTCTTCTGCTTTTGGCTGCATGCAAGGAAAGCAGCAAAAGTCTTTCTTTCTCTNGGGCTGCTTCTTTCCACTTCTTTCTTCTGCTTTTGGCTGCATGCAAGGAAAGCAGCAAAAGTCTTTCTTTCTCTCCCACAAACTCTGACAGAAATGAGTCTTTGGGACCCTGCAAGGCATCCTGTCCCAAGAGGCTGCGCCAGCACGACAAGTCTCACACAGACTCATTTCTGGCAGAGTTGGGGGGAGAGAAAGAAAGACTTTTGCTGCTTCTGCTGCTTTCCTTGCATGAAGGCAAAAGTCTCTCCTCTCTCTCCCTCTCTTTCCCCCTGAGAACGGAGCTGGAGATGGTTACCTCCTGCGATCCTAAATAAGGAATGATCAATTGGTAGAAAAATGGAGTGGGGAATTTTCCTGCAGACTTTTTTTGGTATTTTCCCAGGGTCTCTAGTCCACAGGACTTCAAATGATGAGTTTGATGGTCTCTGAGGTCCAAAAGGTTGGTGACCCCTATTCTCGATGTCGAGGCTTCAATTCTTAGACCTCCATTTTACCCTGCCAAGAATTCTGGTAGCTGAAGTCCACATGTTTGAAGGACTATTGGGAGAAAGCTGCGCTGAGGATTTCCACATGCTTACTTATTTGCACATTACGTTTCCAGAAGACCGCACAAACCTGACCCTATGCTTTCAAAGAGGCTTCTGCTGCAATTAGACTTCTCAGTTTCCTTCAAGCTATCAAATGGGGTTGTTACAAACCCAGTCATCTCAAACATGGATGAAAATCTTTCTTTAAGAGTTATTGCTTGAAAGCTTACAGGCTAAAAAGGCAACAATTTGTACACTTTCAAGTCAAAGAGATGGCCGGCTCTTTAAGACTGTCTGATGACAGATGACAGGTGCATTCCCAGAATGATGTCACTTGTCTTCTGCCCAATCAGGGCTAAGAATTTCTCAGACAGAATTTAATGAGCAGAGAAATATTTCCCATCTGAACTGTCCAGCTTGCTGGTAGTTAATTCACTTTTCAAAATTCACTGCAGGGAGATAGATTTGGTAGGACTTTGTTAACACAAGCCTTTCATTTCTGAATTGTTTAAGCCCCCCAAATGTTTCTGTTTTCAGAAAACCTTCTGCTACAGTTGAAGGACTAATTTAGACCATGGTCTGGAATGGATGAACGCCAGAAGCTGGACTGGATTAGGGTGGAATCCATCATTCTACCATACTGTCTACTGTTGGAGGAAGAAGAATGTAAAAACAATAACAGAGAATGAAATGGCCATTTGATTCTTTGCTTGAGTCACCAATGACCACTCACTCTTCATTCACTGTAGAACCTGTTTGACAATTCCTTCGTTCCTCCTTCCCTTTTCTCTCACCTTTTCCTTCCTTCCTTCTTCCCTCTCCTTCCCTCCCTCCTTTCTACCTTTCCTTCCATTTTCTCTCTCCTTTTCCCTCCTTCCTTCTTTTGGCCTTCCCTCCCTCTTTTCTGCCTTTCCTTCCCTCCTTCCCTTTTCTCTCTGTTTCCTTCCCTCCTTCCTTTTTCTCTCTCTTTTTCCTTCCTTCCTTCCCACCCTCCCTTCCAAATTGACTCCGACTCTAAGCTGACTGTAATTCAATCATCTTGTGGTCTAAATAGTCATACCAAATTTCAACAGGAGTGATTACGCCCCGTACATTATACAGGAATGAAAACTCAAAAGAGTTTGCACTGCACTGCTTGTTATGGCTAAGTATTTTCTTCAACCATTCTCTCACTGATCATTTAGTATCTCAACATAGTTGGGTATTCCATGGTCTGCGAGGACCTGTTGATTTGGCTCCCAGCACAAGACGTGTTGTAAGGAAAGCTGATCAAACCAGAGAGCCAAGATCTTCACTTAGCAAACAAGAATCCTTTGACTAACCAAAGGCTGTTCAGGGCTGTTGTGAGGACAAAATTGCTCAGAGGGAGGGGATCATCAGCACTGAGCCGGGGGAGAGTTTGACCGGTCCTTGGGTGCTCTCTGAGCTTGCTTGTTTTCTTGCAGACATTTCATGACCCAAACTAGGTAACATCATCACTGCTAGTCCTACTACTAGCACTGATGATGTTACCTAGTTTGGCTAATGAAATGTCTGCAAGAAAACAAGCAAGCTCAGAGAGCACCCAAGGACCCCTCATTTCAACCCCAAGCTACAAATATTCTCCTTTTTTGGAAGAGAGCTTAAAAATACAAGAAAATCAGTTACCCTATTATTATGATTTTAAGCTTAATTTGCTCCTAAAAGACATAAGAGAGCCAAGATGGATGTGTCTTGCTTAACTGGAAAGCCCAAATCTCCAGTGCAAGAAATGTTTCTGAAAGGGTTTATATTTTCAAGAACGTAGTCAGGAATTCTCAGAATCCAGGCAAAAGGGTGTCAAGAAATAGCAAACTCATTTTCTCATTGCTGGCTGTTCTCCAGTTTTGCAGAGTTTTTCCAATATGGTCACATATTATTTTTACTGTCCGAGTAGGGTTATTGTTGACAAACACTAGGAAGATGAGAGCTGTTTCCTTCGGAGAACTGAGGAACAAAAGAGGTTAAATATTCATGAGGAAGAACTAAAGGAGGTGGATTGAGACGCTTTCCTTTCAAAACATCCTTTCTGCAAGGAGGAAAAAAGATGAAGAAAAGACCAAGAGGTAGACAGAAGAAGTTTCAGAAAGATATGTTTGGAGAAAGTAGGTCGGGAGAGAAAATCTTCCTCTTCCTGGGTGCTAAATTTATGAAACAAAATTGTATGGTTGTCCAATTCCCCCGTAGTTGGCTCTCATTATTAAATATCCTGATTGCATGGGGAAAAAGCAACTGAAAGAGTTCCATGTATGGATCTGCCTTCCATCTACTTAAATTACAACCATGGACAGGACCTTTTCACTCAACTAAATGTCCAATTGCCCCCACCCTCTGAATTATTGCTGCCACCTACCTCGATCAGAAAAAGAGGTGAGCTGAAAGTGAGAGGCTAGTCTTGTATTCAAAGACCACCCTAGGTTTTAGAAAAATCCCGGATTATTCCATGCCACGCTTCTTTCTTGCTCGTTGCCCATGAATGCATCAATCCTGGTCCTTCAGTATCTCCTTCCTGGCTTCCCCTGCAGTCTTGGGCTTCAGAAAACAATCTCCAGCAATCTCCAGCTCAGGAAGCCCACTGAGAAGAACGATGGGATGGAAGCTTTGTTCTCTTTCCCCCCTGACTGGGTGAAGGTTTGGGGGCCCAATCTGGAGACCTGTTGCTCCCAGGAGAAGAAATGACAAGTCACACGGTGCCTCCTCTTGCTATTTTTAGCAAAGCAGGATCCTCCAAGCTGTTTTGGTTTCCAGAATTGCCCTGCCAGAAGGTGCCTGAAAGAGCAGCTGGGAACGTCTCATTTTACAGCTTCAAGGCAACCTCTTCAGGCACTCTGAAGACGCTGGGGAGATACAGACAGGGTAACAAACCTCAGGCGTGTGTGAGTGTGTGTGTGTGTGTGTGTGTGTGTTGTGGATGCCAACCTTCGATGTTCTCACTTATGACATTATTTTTCACAGATCCGTTTCCCCATCTTTCCATTTACGCATTCGAGGCAGCTCTCCAAAATCCCAATTTTATCCCAGCTGCAACAGCCCTTCTATTTCCAACAGGTGATGTAACAAACTTCAAAAACAAGCTGTATCAAACAAAATGAAATTCAATGTGAAGAAAAGTAAAGTCCTACACTTAGGCAAGAAAAACCAAAAGGACACACATACAGACTGGGTGAAACCAGGCTCAATAGCAGGAACTGGGAGAGGAATCCTGGAGTCGTAGTGAACAACCAGCTAAATAGGAGCCAAATGTGTGTGGCAGCAGCCAAAAAAGCCAATGCAATTCTAAATTGTATGAACAGAGGGATTCGATCAAGATCAAGGGAGGTGCTAAGACTACTCCATAAAGCCTTAGTAAGGCCACACCAAGAGTCCTGCATCCAGTTTGGGTCACCACACTCTAAAAACGATGTTGAGGCTCGAGAAAAAGTGCAGAGAAGAGCAACCAGGAGGATGAGGGGACTGGAGGCTAAAACATACAAAGAACTGGGCCTGGTTAGTCTAGTGAAGAGAAGGACCAGGGGAGACATGATAGCATATTCCAATATTTGAGGGGCTGCCAGAGAGGACAAGGGAGTCAAGTTATTTTCTAAGGCCAAGACAAGGAACAATGGATAGAAACTGATCAAGGAGGAGATTCAACCTGGAAATAAGGAGAAACTTTCTGACAGTGGGAACAATCAACCCGTGAAACAGAAGTTGCCTTCGGAAGTTGTGGGAGCTTCATCCCTGGAGACTTTCAAGAAGAGATTGGACTGTCAATTATCAGAAATGGGGTAGGATCTCCTGCTTGGGTGGGAGGAGGGTTGGACTAGATGACCTACAAGGTATCTTCTAACTCTGATTATTTGTATCTGTAAAAACCAACGGCTCAATATAAGCTACCATTGTAAGAAAAATCAGGGTTTGAAGAAATCCTTGTTTGGCCAAGGCTCTGGGTGGTGATGCCCCCACCCCCAGAAAATTTGGTTCTTTTGGATCCAGAGATGATGGGCACAAAAAATGAATAAAGAACTTTTCAGTTTCAATATTCATGCAAGCAAACAGATTTCAAAGCATGACATAAAAAGCAGGCAGAACAAGCAAGGTGGCACTCAAATCTCTTGCAAGCTGCCAGGAGCCCCCTTAAGTAAAGATAGCAGAGAGATTCCCCAAGGGCAGACAATTGGCAGGATCCAATCTGGGTCGGTCAGTAGAATAAGAGGTTTAAGTCTTCCCAGCTTTCGGATTCATGTTGGACCCCATCCTGGGAATTTCTCTCTCACCAGCCCATTTCGATGAGAGAATGAGAGACATTCTGGTGAGAGAGAGAGAGAAAGAATTTCCCTGAAGATGGGCTCCAGCACAAGTCCAAAAGCTCAGAAGACAAAACCTCTGGTTCTGGCGACCGACCCAAATTGGATCCCTGCAACATTATCCTAGGACATGTACGTTCGCCTTCCTTTGTGGACAGTTTCCACAGCACCCAGCGCTTGGTCCATGCAGAAGCTCCCAGCTTAAAGATCAGTACAGTATGAGGGTTTTTATGAAGCCTGGCGTCATGACTACATGGCCCTCCTTCTGTGGTCACATTGCAAGACCTGACCTTCACCAGGTAGCTCCTGACCTGAACAACTCAGACTTTCACAGAGGAGAAATGCTTTGTGTCTCTGGGAAGATTCCCTCCTCTTCTCCCTTCTTCAATGAGTGAAAAACAAGCAGGTTAATTCAGAAGGAGCTCCAAACTTCGAAAAGGAAATGGTAAAGGTTCCCCTTCCCCGTGCTAGTCGTTTCCTCTCTAGTGGGCAGTGCTCATCTCCATTGCAAAGCCAAAGAGCCAGCGCTGTCCAAAGACGTCTCCGTGGTCATGTGGCCAGCATGATTAAATGCCGAAGGTGCACAGAACGCTGTTCCCTTCCCACCAAAGGGGTCCCTATTTTTCTACTTGCATTTTTTACATGCTTCTGAACTGCGAGGTTGGCAGAAGCTGGGACAAATAACAGGAGCTCACTCTGTTATGCGGTGCGAGGGATTCAAACCGCTAACCATTCTGATCGACAAGCTCAGCGTCTTAGCCACTGAGCCACCACGTCCCCTTCAAACTTCTCGTCATGTCCTAATATAAAGGAGAAATCAAAATATTTCACTTAAATCCTTGGAATGGAATAGTCTTCTGCATTGCCACTCAATTTCTCAAAGTCACCCAGCCAGCATTCATGCCTAAGTTGGGACTAGAACTCACCTTCTCCTGGTGATTGGCCCAAAGTCACCCAGCCAGCTTTCATGCCTAAGGCAGAAGTAGAACTCACAGTCTTCTGGTTTCCAGCCTGGTGCTCTAACCATAATTGGATCTCAAAATAGGTTCTCAATAATTTAGACCAGAATTCACCCAAAATACCAGCCTCCGACAGACACACAGAGATAGTTTAACACCTCCACCATCACACCATACCACCTTCTCCTTGCCTGGTGCTCTTTGGTCTTCAGTCTGCAGTGAACTATCCCTCTGCTTGGTGGTGGAGGAAGATTCCCCTCCATAGGAAATGCCCCTCTGAAAAGGAGACCTCCTCCTCCAGCCCAAACCTCTTCTCTGACTCAGAGAAATAACCAGAGCTGCATCTGCCAAGGGTTAAGAGGCAACAAAGCCATGGTCAATTCCTCAGTGTAACCCAACCCCACGTATGACGCAGAGAGAGGCAAACTTGCCAACAGGTGCATGCCAAACATATTGGCAGTGAAGGGATTTCAAAAGGATGAGAAACCTTGTGATGATCCAGGCTCGCTCTGGGAACCAGCCAGCCAGATCCTTGTTAAGGCTGCAAATCCTGGAGACAAAAGGTGGAGCAATTTTTAAAACTGGGTTTTGTCAAGTTTGAAAATGAAAAGACTGCGAGCATTCACAAGGGACAGAGCCTAGCCTGTAGACTGAGAAGCAAAATCCACCTGCAGTCATTTGGAAATTGCACTTCTCTGATTTCCCAAATGCAAGTTTCAACAATAATTCTTATTGCTGAAATTCAGATTTTAGGAGAAGGTGGACAAAAATGCACCACATTTGTAAAAGATTGCATACTCCTTTAGTGTAAAATTACTAAAAAAAGAGAGAGTTCAGTGATAAATCTGGAGGGGAAATAGACAAAGATTGAAATCAATACTTTTGTGTTATTTTATTGGTATACTTCACACACATACACACCACACACACCCACAAGCCCTATACCCGTGCTTCACTACGAAACTATGTGATTGGGCTTAGTTTTGGGGGAGGAAAATAAAGGGGGGGGGAAATTGAGCCTCTGCCTGCCAGCATCCATTGATATTCATCTGGCTAGCATCTTGTCAATGTGTGAGAGTTGAGGGCTGTTTGGAAACCGAAACATGGAAACTAAAACAGTATTTGCTCTGTGAGCAAGAAAGAGACAGCAAAGAGCCTGGAGGTGGCTTAGCTCAACTATTCTGTACTAAAGCTGCTTGATGCTGTGAAACTAAAACTGAAACTGAAACTCCTCTGCTTGTGTTTTGCATTTGGAAGAGATTTCTTTTCAGGTGGGGAGGGGGACTAGAACTCCTTAGCATCGGAGCGCGTTAATATTAATAATATAGGAAATACTAAATGCTCTGATGGTAATTTCAAAAAAATCCTTTCTTAGTGAGCACCTAGAAGCCAAGAGGAACATACATGCCAAATTTCAAGTTTGTAGGGTTTATGGTTCTGGAAATTTTGTGATGATAAGTGAGTGGCATTTTGCTTTTATATAGAGAGATTTAATTTAATTAAGTTATTTTTGTTGTGAATTTTGTGAATTTATGCTAGGTAGTTTGTGAATTTAAGCTAGGTAGTTGCAAAAGAGTAGTCAGTGAACAGAACATGGATGGGCAATTTTGAGAGTTGAAGTCCACACAGTTGCCAAGATTGGGAAAGACTGGACTAGATTATATTTGTGGACCCTTCCAACTCCACCATTCTAAGCTCCTGTGATTGTAACAGAATAGCAAGAGTTGGAAGGGATTGTGGAAGTCTTCTAGACCAACCCTCTGCTATAACTATTTCAGACAAATGGTTGCCCAATCTCTTCTTAAAATGTGATGGAGCATCCACAACTTTTGGAGGCAAGCTCTTCCACTGATTAATTGTTCTCACTGTCAGGAAATTTCTTTTTACTTCTCCGTCTCCTAAAACCCTTTCAAAAATTCTCACTCAGCTACCAGTAAAAGAACTTGCCCTTCCTGCAGTTAATAAATTCCTACACAACTACTCCATTTGTCTCATTACTATTTCACTACAACATTCCCTGGCACTGTTCTAACAAAATATTTGAGAAGCAATACCTTGCTGGCAGGTGCAAGCAAGTCAGAGCAATTTAAATTCCCTTGAATTTTTTAGGCACTGACAAGTCCACCAAAGCTCTTTCCGTATAAATGAGATATAGAAATAGGATTCTATTTGGGTTTTTTCCCAAGCAACCCTGCACCTTTTCAATGGTCTCAACATCTTTTTTTGTATCATGGGGACCAAAACTGGACATGGGATTCCAAGTGTGGTCTTCGCAAATACTTAATACTCTCCAAGTACATGAAGAGACATCAAAGTCTGAAAGCTTGGGACAGCAATCTGTTAAAAGTTTGGGACTATTGCAAACAAAACTCCATGACCCTCTGCAAAAAATTGGAAAATATGTTGTGTGTGTATGTGTCATATCTACCTTGGACAATTCCAAGCACAGTTTTGGAAGATGGTTTGCAAAACAACTCAGATTAATCTCTTAAGAATGAGAAGGAAATCTTGTTTTTAAATCCACAGCAGGGAAGTCCAACTTAATCTAGGTTTTGCTGATCCATAATTGCTTGAGGTGTGCTAAAAAGCTCCCTGGGGCATTGATTGGAACAGCCATCTTCCTTCTCCCCATGCAGCCGGGGTTAATTCTTTGCTCTGAAAATCTAAGGAATTTCTAGCATTGATTTGTCACAACATGGTCCCTTGGCTGTTTCAGCCCCATGTGCTGAACTCTCAACCCATGTGGCCTTTATGTCCTCAGCTAGTCTGAAAAAAGAGGTCCTTGGTGCTCTCTGAGCTTGGTGGCCCACTTGCAGACATTTCATGGCCCAACTAGGTGACATCTTCAGTGTTAGAAGGGAGTGAGGCTTGTAAAGAGGAGGAGGAGGATGGCTGTCTAAGCTCTCTGAGCTTGGACCCAGCTTGGTAACATAATCAGTGGTATAAATGAGTGTGGAGAGGAGGAGGAGGAGGAGGTAGTGGTGGAGAAGAACTGTGAGGTCTTTAATGCTCTTTAAGCTTGGTGGTCTTCTTGCAGACAATTCATGGCCCAAGCCCAACTAGGTGACATCTTCAGTGCTAGAAGGGAATGGGGTTTGTGGAGAGGAGGAGCAGGAGGAGGAGGAGCAGGAGCAGGAGCAGGAGGAGAACTGTAGAGTCTTCTTGGTGGTCTCTAAGCTTGGGGGTTTAGATACAGAAGTTTCATGGCCCAACTAGGTAACATCATCAGTGGTAGAAGGGAGTGGGGTTTGTAAAGAGGAGGAGGATGACTGTGAGGTTCTTGATGCTCTCTGATCTTGGACCCAACTTGGAAAACATAATCAGTGGTATAAATGAGGGGGGGTTATAGAATGAGGGGGAGGGGGACTGTCGGGTCCTTGAGGCTCTCTAAACTTGGTGATTTAGAAATTTCATGCCCAAGTAGGTAACATCATCAGTGCTAGAAGGGGGTGAGATTTGTGGAGAGGAGGAGAAGGTGGCGGAGGAGGAGAACTGTGGTGTCCTTGATGCTCTCTAAGCTTGGTGGTCTTCTTGCAGATATTTCATAGTCCAACTAGGTGACATCTTCAACGCTAGAAGGGAATGGGTTCTATGGAGAGGGGGAGGAGGAGGACGAGGACGAGGAGAACTGTGGGATCCTTGGTGCTCTCTCAGCTTGGTGGTCTACTTGCAGACATTTCATAGCCACATCATCAGTGCTAGAAGTGAGTAGGGTTTGTTCCTTATTTATATACCAGAGGCTTCCCCTGTTAGTGTTGGTGAGGAAGTTCTCGGCAGTTCCTTGATTAGACTGCAGTTTATTGTTTGGTGATTTGTCAGAGTTGGGAGGTCCTTGATTGGGATACTTCTTGATTGTTGGTCTACTGTTAATCTTGGTGTTAATTTCTGCTCATCTGAGTGTTGCATGCTGGTGAGGTTCTGTTTGGATCTCCTTCTTTGCTGAGTGAGCCACATCTACCTTCGACAAATTTGATTATGATTAGATTGCTTATTTGTACCCTATGACTATTATTAAGTGTTGTACCTGATGATTCTTGATTATTTTATTCTATTCTGTTCTATTCTATTCTATTCTATTCTGTTCTGTTCTGTTCTGTTCTGTTCTATTCTTTTATTGAATTTATATTTATTAATCTAATCTATTCTATACTCTATTCTACTCTACATTCTATTCTATATTCTATTCTATTCTTTTCAGAGTGTTCCTTGGTGGCACTTATAATTGTTATTTTTTTTGATGGAGGTGAGAGTAGGTAGAAGGATCTTTCTTTTGGGTAAATGCAGATTCAGATAGAGGTCCTGAGTTTATTAACGAGCTTCACACTGCGACTGTCCCAAAGAAACATCCAATTTCCTCCAGTGGTGGATCACTTTCACTTCTGTACCAAGGTTGGCTTCAATGGAGCCAATACTTCTAAAAATAGACAAGAGCTGCTTAAAACAAAGCAAAACAAAATATCTGTAAACATTATTTGGGGGAGGAGAAGCTTGGGAGGGTCTCTTAAACAATAGGCATTCATGGTGGGGTTGCCTAAAAGCCATTTCAGCCCTAAGACTGGCCAAGAAATAATCTCTTTGTCCCACAGGCTGGTCTGTGATTCCACCTGGGATGTGAAAGACGATGGACTGGATGTCATGGAAACCAAGAGGAGAAACCTCGTTTTCCAGCAATCGCCTGTTGTGCTGTTATTTATTTAATTTGGACCAGCTATTTAACAACAGACAATGATGCCGGGGTGGGAGCGAGATGTTGGAAAGGTGCCTGCGGCGAGGCTATAAATAGCCCACTGCTGTTATTTAAATCTGTCTATGTATGGTAACATTGGCCATCAATATCTACAAACACCGCTCACTGCATGCCTGAATGAGGCAGAAAAAGTCGAGGAAGGTATTCTTTAGGTTTTAAAAAACAAACAAACCACGGTCCTCCGCTTGCCTCTACTCTGCAAGTGGGGGAAATCATTGGTGAGGATTTTGGACCTGAGAACCTGCCCGGCCAAGTTTGGGCCTGATTCTCAGCACTTCATTCTGGAAACAAAAGATTCTTGAAAGGCTATTGTTTGAGGTTGCCAGACCCTTGTTCAGAGGAGGAAGAGGAAGAGGGGGAGTGGGAAGAAGTGGAGAAGAAGAAGAGGAGGAGGAGGAGGAGTGGGAGGAAGAGGAAGTGGAGGAGGAGGAAGAGGAGGAGGAGAAAGGGTAGGGGGAGGAAAAGGAAGAGGAGGGGGAAGACAGGAGGAGAGGGAGGAGAGGGAAGAGGAGGAGGGGGAGGAGAAGGAGGAGGGGGAGGAAGGGGAAGAAGAGGGAGAAGAGGAGGAGGGAGGAAGAAGAAGGGGAAGAAGAGGAAGAGAAAGAGGAGGAGGAGTGGAGGAAGAAGAGGCAAAGGAGGAGGAAGAGGAGGAGGAGGAAAGATAGGGGGAGGAAGAGGAGTGGGAAGAGAGAAGGATAGGGAGGATGGGGAAGAGGAGGAGGAGGAGAAGGGGGAGGAAGGGAAGGAAAGGAAAGAAGAGGAGTAGGAGGAGGAAGAAAAAGAGGAGAGGAGGAGAAGGAAGAGGAGGGGGAAGAAGAAGAACAGGAAGAGGAGAGGGAGGAGGACGAGGAGAACAGTGGGAGATAAGAAATGGGATACATTAGGCTGTGCCCAACAGAACTTACCAAAGTCAAAACTGGTGAATACAATCATATACCTGGCCTGGCCTTTCCGAGGTCTAGTTCTGCTTTCCACCCAAGGAGGACGACAGAGCCGATAATGTGAAGAATATGAACCTTTTGCTTCTCTTTCCCGAAGAAGCAGGAAGGAGGGTGAGCCGAGCCCTTTTGAACACAGAGAGCGAAAGGAAGAAACCAAACCAAACCAAAGCAGACAGAGGTAAACCATTGAAAGGCAGCACGAGGGGAGGAATGGAGTTAGCCAGGCTGTGTGAGATAGTAGGAATCTGGAGAAGGCAGGAGAAAAAGGATTCCTTTCAAAGGGACAATGAGCCCATCCCAAGAACTTGGCTGCATCCTTTTGCTCTTTTGATGAGATTTGCAGCATTCATCGCAGTGCGGTTTTAATCTGTTCCTGGTTACAGGTGTTAAAAACAGGTGTTATATTACCTTCCTGCTGGGACTCCTGAGAATCAGACCCAAAAAAAAGCCTTGTTAGATTTTTGTTGTTGAGTATGTGTGTGTGTGTGTGCGCACACGCGCGTGCGTATGTGCCTTGAGGCAAGCTACAACCACACATTTCCCTGCATGCTAATTAGACTCAGGCGCCACCTTTATCTTGGTGGAAGGGGGAGAAGAAGACAGACCTTCCTCTCCTAAAGGACGTAAAGAAATAGTAACGTGGGTGCAAACGGTTTTTATGCACCCCAGTAAGAATTCCTCGTTTGCCTTCTTAGCTTTTCCTTGTATTTGTGAGAAGCACCAACCTTCCTTATCTGAAGTGCTTCATTGCTTGGATGTTTTTCATTATTCGAAACAGGGAAGGTATAACTCATTTGCAAGGTCAGAAGAGAAGAAAACCCAGAAATATTCAACCTCACAGCTTATATGCTGAATTAAATTGGATTAGTGGGTACCCAAATCTGTTTAAAAAAAAAAACATTTTCAGGATTAAGTGGAAAGAGAGGATAATTCACAGGGGAAAGGCATCAATCAGTCCAAGGACCTTAACTTGTTGTTGTTCGTTGCGAAGTCGTGTCCAACCCATCTCAATCCCATGGACATTGTTCCTCCAGGCCTTGCTCTCCTCTACCATCCTCTGGAGTCCATTTAAACTCACACTGACTGCTTCAGGGGCTCCAATCAGCCCCCTCCTCCTCTGCTGTCCCCTTCTTCTTCTATTGCCCTCCATCATTCCCAGCATTAGGCTCTTCTCCAGTGAGTCTTTCCTTCTCATGAGGTGGCCAAAGTCTTTGAGTCAGGATCTGGCCTTCAAAGGAGCAGTCAGGGTTGGTCTCCTCTAGGACCGACCGGTTGGATGGCCTTGCAGTCCAAGGGATTTGCAGAAATCTTCTCCAGCCCCAGAGTTCAAAGGCCTCCATTCTTTGGTGCTCAGCCTTCCTTATGGTCCCAACTTTCACAGCCGTACATTGCAACTGGGAAAACCATAGGCTTGACCAGGGGTGGGATTCAAATTTTTTAACAACTGGTTCTGTGGGCATGGCTTAGGTGGTAGGCGTGGCTTGGTGGTCATGTGACTGGGTGGACATGGCCAACTCCATATCACTCACATCAAGGCACACATCTCCTCGCCTGGCTTCTCATGACTGTGGGGATGCTGCAACAGTCATAAGTGTGAAAAATGGTTCAAGTCACTTTTTTCAGTGCTGCTATAACTTTGAGTGGTCACTCCACATGAGCAAAGTACCAGAAAAGGAGGGAAAAAAACTCCAGAGACATTCCAGAGACAGGAAGTCTAGTCCTGCCAAGAATGTAATAAGGGTTAACGGAGAGGCAGTTTCTGTAAGCAACACCAGAATGTTTCCTTCCTGCCTTCCTTACAGGATTAGGCCAGTAATTCCTTCTAACCACCGGTTCTATGGACTGCTTAGACTCTTAACAGCTTGTTCTAGTGAATAGGTGCGAACTGGTAGAATCCCACCCCTGGATTTGACTCTACACCCTTTTGTTGGCAGGGTGATGTCGCTGTTTTTTAGTAGGCTGTCTAGATTTGCCATAGCTTTCCTCCCCAGGAGCCAGTCTCTTTTAATTTCTTGGCTGCAGTCCCGTTCTGCAGTGATCTTGGAGGCCAGGAAGATAAAATCTGTCACTACCTTAGCTTTACTGTCGTACAAATCCAGGTTTGGAATACGGATGTGCATCCATCAGAAGTGGATTATGGATGAGCTAGTTATGAATGCCAGAGAAAGAAGTCCCAACTTTGGAAGAGAATTTGAGAAGAAAAGCATATTTTGAAAGATTGGTCCGGATCAACCGGCATAGAAGGAAATGTTCAGGAGGAAACATTTTCTGACTCCAAACTGCTCCATCAGCTCTTGATCAGAACAAATTGATAGGTTTTCTCGAGTACCACCAAGGAGAATGAAACTTGACTGGCTTTTGACCAAAACATTGCCAAGAGTTTCTGAAATTTGATTTGAAGAGTTTGAAAAATGAAATGAGAAGGGATTCAAGGACAAAAACTAGAAGATACAGTCAAGATAATCATGTTTGGTAGTGGATGGATGGGCCATCTGTTGTCCTTCCTTGGATTTTCAGTTGACATCTTCCTCTTTTTATCAGTTGAGACTATATCTATTTTCCCTGCTTACATTCTTTTACCCTTTCATTCCAGATCCCTTTCGCTGGCACCATTATCCTACAGCAAATCTTTTTTTTTTTTTGGCTTGCTTCATTGTAAGTATCAATTATTGAGGCTGGAAATCAAATTATCTTGAAAGAAACCAGAAACAAATCAACAATACTGCTTACCAGAAAGAACATATTTGGATATGCTTATATAACTAAAAAAATTGAATCAATAAAGAAACTTTTCTTTGGTCTTTCAAGAATCAAAGAAAAATTTCCTATCGGTGAGAACAATCAATCAGTAGGATGTCTTGCCTTCAGAAGCTGTAGGTGCTCCAACACTGGAGTTTTAAAGAAGAGACTGGATACAATCACTTGTGTGAAATGGAATAGGGTTTGCTGATTGAACGGGTTTGGACTAGATTAGAAGACCTACAAAGTCTCTTCCAACTTTGTTATTCTCGTGCTATATTATCATTAGAATCCCATCCATTCCTCCCTCCCTCCCTCCCTCCCCCCATCCCCTATTCCTCCCTCCCTGCATTCATCCATCCATCCATCCATCCTTCCACCCCTCCCTCCATCCATCCGTCCGGATGCTCAAAACAAAACACTGAGAGAAGTGAATCAAAATCACTCTTTTCTTTTACACACTAAATGCCCCAATGACCCCAAGTGCTCCTCATAGGCCTTGGGTTCCAGACTTCCTAATCATTTCTGGCTTTCCTGTACCCTTTTTAAAGGAGCTGGATCCCAGCCTCCAGGTGCATTCCAACCATCGGAATTCACACCGATCTGGATACAATGCTTTGGTTAATACTGCCCAGCCTTAAAAATACATCTAAGTGTTTTTTTTAACAGATGAGAACATTATTAGCATGCCAGCAGGAACTGCCAGCTTGATTAATTACTCACAGTAGTTACTCATCTCTCAGCTGTTTTGGTATCATTCAAGAAGAGAAAGGGCTTCTGAATGGAGACCTCTCAAAGTTGGTTTTGCACTTATTTATTTTTGTTTGGAGGGTGCTAGGTCAAGATTACTTTAACTGGATTATTGCAAATCACCAAGAAACTTCAGCTATGTACAAGGGAACTTGTTCTCTTTCAGAAGTTTTTGGCCTTCAGATCCCCTCCTCCTCCTGCCCCACGGCCAACGGTAGAATAGACAAGATAATGCTTCCATCAGCATATTAATGGAGATGTCCTATCAAATTCTGTACCTGTCAACAGTGATGTCCCCCAAGGCAGTGTCCCAGGACCAACTCTCTTCATACTCTACATAAATGACCTCTTTGATCATATTAAGAGCAACTGCATTCTCTTCGCTGATG
>BHFT01014132.1:0-40753 GCA_004320025.1 Laticauda laticaudata
CTCTCCCCCCCCCCGTCTCTCCTAATCCTGACCTAATTTGTACCTTCTTTTTTTTTATTCTTGCAACAGCACACTTTGACGATGAGACATCTTCTCTTCATATCTGTTTACATTCTTCTGCATCTGTTTTTCTCCCTACCTCTTTTGCCCATTGCTACATCCCAGGTGCTTCTTCTATATACCTGATATTTCAACCTTAAAATAACAGCAAATTAGACACCGATCACATTTGCATACTGCTCCTTTTGTTCCACCAAAGGTTTTTTTCTTTTTTTAATTTCATAGACATTAAATCTAAGAAAAACAGTGGGGTGGAATGGTGAGATCTTCCATGGCATGGCTGCCTACCACTGTTCAGGTGTTGAGTCTATTATGTAAAATTGGCCTCAATGTTTCATTGCCCAGGTGAGCTGCCCCAGTGAATAATTTCATGTTGGACTCTGTTTCTCGTGTCACCTTTGGATTGTAAATCTTTGTAAAGATTGGACTTGTTCCTGTTCACTGGACTCATGTCCTTAAATGTCCTAATTTGGTTGGTGGCTCCCCTGAGAGAACTTTGACCAATCTTCATATTGTCTAGGTAGAATGTTTTCTGATCTTCAGAGTTCCTTTTGGCAGATGAGCAGCTATATAAAGTTTATATAATTACTTCTGGCCTTTGTTGGACATATTGCAGGAGGAGAGACAATAGACAGGCTGGAAAAATGGATGGAAGGATAGATGACTAGCGAGAGAGATGATAGATAGATAGATAGATAGATAGATAGATAGATAGATAGATAGATAGATAGATAGATAGATAGATGATAGAGGATAGCTGGATGGATGGATGGATGGAAGGATGGATGGATGAAGAGCTAGAAAGATGATAGATGGATGGCTGGATGGACCAATGGAGCATCTGACTGATTAACTGATTGACTGATTGATTACTCCTGTGGGGAAGAAAGAGAGAGAGAGATATCATACACATACATATACATGCATATATTCATTCTTTCACTCATTTCAAATCGTTTGATTTTTTTCCCAGTCTTTTTATTTTATTTCAACTTTCAATGAAATCACCCTCCTTTTGGGTGATTTTCCCCCCTCCCTTTTAAACAGTCCCTTGGGAGGGGGGAGGAGGGATCGCTCCTCCCTCCTGCCATGACCGAATTTACTAAAACAGAGCAGTTGAACAAGAAATGATCCCTATCTTTATGTCCAAGGTGTGGATTTCAATTCCAGTTTGAAATTCTCCTTCGATATCTCTCTACCGGGCAAGAAAACTTCAAGGAAATCTCAAAATTCTCGCAAGGTAGGATATACATATAAAACCAACGAAATGCCAGTGGAAGCCGCTACAATATTTTGTGCTGGCTAAAGAATTCTGGGAGTTGAAGTCCACACATTGTCAAGGTTGAGAAACACTGGCTGAAGGGCAGGATTCTAATCCATGAAGGGCATAATGCAGAGGCAATCTTTAAAAATGAGCTATTGCTTAATTGTCTCTCTTTCTATCTGTCCTCTCCAGATTGAAGTCGTCCACAACTACCAAGAGAAAAGAAATTCCTTGCAGTACTACATCACGGAAAGTGAAGACAGTTTAGACATGTTGAAAAGGTGTGTTGGCTTTTCCATTTATCTCCTATCCATCAGGTTTGCTTGATCTGAAAGGAAAGGTTACCAAACTTTAAACAAGCAAACTTTAAACACATGCCTTGGGTCCTACTACTTCAGATGTTTGAAAATTCTTTGATCCAGACAAAAATCCACCAAGATGACCATGAGCATGAAGGTTGAAGTCTTTTATGGTTTCTACCAAAAGCTGGATTCAGTTGTTCTTCTTGTTTTATCAATTAAACAGAATATTTGTTGCTCAGGGTTGAAATGAGAGATCTGTGGTGCTCTCTAGCTTGGTTGATTTCTTGGAGATGTTTCATTACCCAGAGTAGGTAATGACATCTGTGTGACAAGAGAGGAGGAGGAGGAGGAGGATATAACTGTGGGATCCTTAGTGCTCTCTGAGCTTCGTTGTCTTCTTGCAGAAGTTTCATGACCCAAATTAGGTAACATCATAAGTTCCTTAGATTAGCATTGATGATGTTACCCAGTTGAGTCATGAAACATCTGCAAGAAAACAACTAAGCTCAGAGAGCACCAAGGACTCCTCTTCTTGTTTTGTTGTTGATTTGTGAAATAGTTGTACAGTCATCTGTTCCTGCTTTTTGGTTTGATTTCATCCTAGCCACGTCATACACGAACTGATACAAACAGAACGAGTGTACGTTGAGGAACTTTTCACAGTTTTGATGGTGAGTCTTTATTTATCTGATTATTTTTTTACACACATAAGGTCGCACAACTCTAGGGCAATTTCTCAATCGTACTGCTCCATTAAATGTATCTAGTGTTCCTATCCTACTTCTGTGCCCATCATCCAAGAAGCTTCTTCAGTTGAAAAACTGAACTGAAGAACTTGAACAACTTCAACTGAAGAACCTTCTTGGATGAGAAGCGAAACATCTTCAAGGAAAAACAAAGTCCAGTTGTCTTTTGAAAAACCACCTTTAGGCCAACCCTGGATGACTGAGAATCTTCATAGACATTTGGTCACCATATAATTCTTTTTTTTCATCTTAAATCACTTTGGGAACAGATTTAAAGTATCAAATTTGATGGCATCCCCATCTTCATCCATTGGTTGAAAGGTTACATTTGAAGTGGGCAAACATTTAGTTGACAGTAGATGTTTAATTGTTGGACAGTTAAGATTGATAGAAGAAGAAACCAGAACCTCTGGTTCAATGTATGGATTTGAGAAGGTTGGGCTTTCACAGAATGAGATAGCTGAAGAACAAGCTGGCTGGCATGGCCTCATAGTCTAGCTAGAAAGACTTCGTCTCTTAAAGTAAAGGTAAAGATTCCCCCTGCACATATGTGCTAGTTGTTTCTAGCTCTAGGGGGCGGTGCTTATCTCTGTTTCAAAGCTAAAGAGACAGTGCTGTCTGAAGATGTCTCCGTGGTCATGTGGCCGGCATGACTACATGCTGAAGGTGCATGGAATGCTGTTCCCTTCCCATCAAAGTGGTCCCTATTTTTCTACTTGCATTTTTACATGCTTTCGAGCTGCTAAGTTGGCATGAAGCTGGGACAAGTAACGGGAGCTCACTGTGTTATGCGGCACTAGGGATTCGAACTGCCCAACTGCTGCCCTTTCTGATCAACAAGCTCAGTGTCTTAGCCACTGAGCCACCGCATCTCTTTTGTCTCTTAGCAAATCAAAATAATCCTGAAGATCTCTCCAAGCAGTTGAACATTATATTCTCCTTGGATTTAATTACTGAAGGGTCCTTGCTGCTCTCTGAGCTTGCTTTCATATCCCAAACTAGATAACATCACCCCTGATGATGTTACTTAGTTTGGATAATGAAACATTTGCAAGAAAACCACCAAGCTCAAAGAGCACTGAGGACCTCTCATTTCAATCCTGAGCTACAAGTATTCCTCTTTATTTAATCTACTTTTCCAAAGAGGACTTGACTTTGGCTTACCCAAGTCAAGATGATCTTGATTGCCAAATGCTGGAAACTATCAAGCAAGAGACCAGGAATTTTAGGGAGATGCGAAGTCTTGGCTGCAGTTCAAAAGAGAGGCAGTACAATTATTTGTCACAGGAGTGAAACGGTCTGAATTATGTGCCAGTGTTTGAGCAAGCCAGCTGTCAACTTGGACTTCTCTTAGTGTATTTGACACAGCCACGGAAAATTAGATCTCTTGGAATAGTTCATGGGCTCTTAGGAAAGTACTTTTGGATTGAAAAAAAAAAAAGGATTGTTAAATGCCACAAAGCCAGATATCCCAGCACTGAAGAAGGTTGTGTGTCTAATGCTGCTTTTTGGCTCAGAGTACTCAATAGTAAGGTTGCCTAATGCTAAACTGGGTGATGCTGTTGGCAGGGGTACCGAGCTGAGATGGACAACCCTACCATGGCCTTCCTCTTACCTCCCCTTTTGAGAAGCTGCAAAGATGTTCTCTTTGGAAACATGCCTGAGATCTATGATTTCCACAACAAGTAAGCTGGCATGCTCTTCAAGTTTTTCCTTTGCCTTCGCCATCATTTCAGGAAATTGATCTCTTCTCCATCCTTCTTTTCTCTTTTGTGCAGCATCTTCCTCCATCATCTGGAGAGCTGCCTTGAAGCTCCAGAGAGAGTTGGGTACTGCTTCTTGGAAAAGGTTTGTAAGCACCTTTTTCAAACAGAAGGTGGGGTCCCCTTATGACAAAGCTGGAAATCCACTAGATTCAGAAAGGCCCAGGGACACCACTGACATTTCTCCATTTTTGCTAACTCTAAAATCTCTCTTGCAGTCTTTGAATGTAGATGTTGATTTTTGTCTTTATATTTTTTTGTTCCCTTCTGTAGCGGGAGGATTTTCAGATGTATGAGAAGTACTGTCAGAATAAACCACAGTCAGAATCTCTCTGGAGACAGTACGCCGAGAGTCTCTTTTTCCAGGTATTGTGTCTTTCTACAGCGAGTACAATAAATGGAATACATTTTGAGACTTTCCATGGTTTTCCATCTGCTGAGAATGTGGGTGGAGTTATAATTGAGTTTTGAGAGGTGTGGTTTTTATTTTAGGGGCTCCCCTGAGACATTCTGAGAAACGAAAGGCAAATTCTTCAAAAGTTTACATGCACATCTGAACCATTAAGTTGCAAGGCATTTCTTTGATGTGTGTGTGTGAGAGAGAGGCAGAGACACAGAGAGAGAGACAGAGACAGAGAGAGATACAGAGACAGAGAGAGAGTGAAAGAGAGGGAGAGAGACAGACAGACAGACAGACAGAGACAGAGAAGGGTTGAAAACCCTAATCTGCAGATTGAGAAGTTGAATGTTTCAAATATATATATTGGGGGGTGGGGAAATGGACATATGTTGTTGCTCCTGCCCTGGCTATGTTTCTGGATGGGGGAGTCAAAGCATTTGAGCCCTACTAATTGAGAAATTTGGGGATCTGCCTGGATATCCAAATTAAAAGAAATGGATGTCCATGTTCCAAATGGAAAATAAGTTGTGTTTCTTCTGCAGGAGTGCCAGAAGAAGCTAGAACACAAGCTCAGTCTGGATTCATATTTGCTCAAGCCAGTACAAAGGCTAACCAAGTACCAGCTGCTTCTCAAGGTATGGGGACTCTTGGCTGAGATCTGTAAAGGGGGCTCTGGATCCACATTGAACTGGAGGATTCTGGAATCTACTAGAAATTCCCTTGAGGAACAGCTAGGGGGAATATTTTCAGAATTATGTCTTTGGGGGAAAAATTAATCAACTCTATTTTTGTTCTTGTTTTTTGTTTTATTTGCAGGAGCTGCTGAAGTATAGCACGAGCTGTGAAGGTGTGAAGGAATTGCAAGAAGCTTTAGTTGCCATGCTGGATTTGGTCAAGTCCGTCAATGACTCCATGCATCAGATTTCCATCACTGGCTATGATGTAAGATGTTCTCCATGGAGAGGGCTTGCTAGATAAATTCAATAGGAGAGGGATCTCCAGATAGCTTCAGTCTTCAATCTCAATAAATTTAAGGAGATGCAGTACAAAAGGAAATAGAAGTAGAAAGAAAATTCAGTAAATTTTACATCATATATCTCTGTATAGCTATTTGTCTATTTACCTATCTCTCCAACTATCATCTCTTTATATCTATCTATCTATCCATCCATCCATCCATCCATCCATCCATCCATCCATCTATCTATCTATCTATCTATCTATCTATCTATCTATCTATCTATCTATCTATCTATCTATCTATCTGTCTATCTATTTATCTATCATCTATCCACTATCATCCATCATCCATATCTGTCTGTCTATACTTGTCTGTCTGTCTGTCTGTCTGTCTGTCTGTCTCTCTCTCTCTCTCTCTCTCTCTCCACACACACACATACAGAAGGAGAGAGAGATTCTTAAGCATAGAACACAAAACATAGAATCATAGAGTTGAAAGGGTCCTTGGAGGTCTTCTAGTCCAACTCCCTACTCAAGCAGGAGACACTATACCACTCTGGACAAATGGCTGTCCAATGTCTTCTTGAAAGCCTCCAATGATGGAGCACCCAGAAATATATAAATACATATTTAAAAGTTTTAAAGAGAACATAACAACTAACCCGAATTAATACAGAATAAAGAAAACACAGAGAGAGAGAGCAGAAAAGATAAACATCAAAAGTGCCAAACAAACAATGAAAGAAACAACATAAACTTGTGATACAGGAAGAATTGAATTGCTTTATGCAGTCTGCAACTGTTCCAAAGATGTTTTTTTCAAGAGGTGATGGGACTTTCTGTTTTTTTTTTCTTTGAAGACATTTCACTTCTCATCCCAGATGCTTCTTCAGCTCTGACTGGATGGTGGAGAATAGAAGGATTTATACTCCTTGCAGACAGCTTGGTCATTTGCATCATTTTAAGAGTCCTTGAGGCCACTTGATGGTTTTTCTGTGTGAAATAGGCCATCTAGGTCCAAATCGAACAAGCCTTTCTCAACAGAGGGGGAGGAACACAACATCAGCTATCTCCAGTCTACAACCTAGTCCTTTCAGCAGCTCCAAGAAGGCTCTACACTCATTTGCACTACTCAGGCGACTCTGAGGACACAAATAAACCTCCAAGTGGCCTCAACAATGTGCTAAAAAACACAAATGACAACTGTCTACAAGGAGTATCAATCCTTCCATTCCCTGCCATCCAGTCAGAGCTGAAGAAGCTTCCTGGATGGGAAGCAAAATGTCTTCAAAGAAAAAACACAAAGTCCAATTGCCTCTTGGAAAAAAAGCACATTTGGGACAACCATGACCTGGATGACTGAGAATCTCCACAGATATTCTGCAACAGTTCCTTTATTTTCTTAATACCTTGTGCTCGGGGTCTGTTTTCTGCAAATGAGGAATCTCAGAGGAAAGCCCAGCCTTGTAAAGCAAAGACCGGGTGTAAACCTTTCTCCTTTCTTCCAGGGAGACCTTGGTGAGCTTGGCAAAGTCTTGATGCAGGGGTCCTTCAGCGTGTGGGTGGGCCACCAGAAGGGCCCGACGAAGATGAAGGACCTGGCTCGCTTCAAGCCCATGCAAAGACACCTGTTCCTCTATGAGAAAGCCCTGGTCTTCTGCAAGAAAAGAGAAGAGCACTGTGACAGCTATGACAAGAGGTCGTCTTACAGCTTCAAGCACTTTTTGAAAGTAAGGAAACGCTGAAAGCTCGGATATGGGTGGCCACTGGCATCCTGGTTGTATTTTCAGTGGTAGGATAGGCAACATCAACTCCAGAGTGGAGATTTTAGATTTAAAAAAGACATGTAGCAATAGCAATTGCACTTATATACCACTTCACAGTGCTTTACAGCCTCTCTCAGCAGTTTACAGAATCAGCCTCTTGCCCCCAACAATTTAGGTCCTCATTTGACCAACCTCAGAAGGATGGAAAACTGAGTCAACCTTGAGCCTGGTGAGATCCAAACTGCCAAATTGCAGGCAGCCGGCAGTCAGCAGAAGTCTCCTGCAGGACCACACTCTAAGCACTGCACTACCAGGGCTCATATAAATCACACTGTGTTCCATAACAACGGAGAATTCCATTCTACAACAAACTGGACACGGAAGATATCCCTCAGGAGTGGAATGGGGAAATTCGCCAAAGCCAACTCACCATGGGACAATGCAGTGCAGGACAATTTAACAATTCAATGTCATTATTTAAAATAAATTAAAAATGTATTTCTGTTGTCATACACATTTCATTCTGTCCTCCTTGTTGCATCCTTTAAGGAGTCTATTCCATTTCTTTGATGTTAGTGTAACTGTTGTCCTGCAGTGCATTGTCCCATGGTCAGTTGGCCATGGCAAGTTGACAGTGGTGAGTTGGCTGCAATGCATTCTCATAAACCCTTCTGGAGAACTGTTGTGAACCAGATGAAAGTGCTTCTCCCATGCAGAATGTTCTCTGCCTTCCCCTGTCCTCTTTCTGCAATCCTGAGGACTAGAATCTTGCCTACTTTTCTCAGGGCTGGCTTGCTAAGTGTATATCCTACAGGTAGTCCTTGAACTTACAGAATTGGGACCAGATTTTCTATTGCTAGGGAGCATGTTGTTAAGTGACTCCCATGGGATTTTATGATCTTGACAACAACTCGATGCCCTTATTGAATGAATCACACGGTCCTTGTTTTTCCTGCTTGATCTGTCAATGAAAACCTGAAAGTTCTTTCTTGGAAAGGGGACAGAATTGGCATTTTTATCCCGTCTGGCTGTTTTTTGCATCTGGACACAGAGTCCATAGCTCTGTCAGTTGCTCATCCAGCTGAGGATCTGATTTGTTTATCCAGCCATGCCCGGAAAGCTCATTTGCAGAGACAACGTTGCGATTGGCCAAGGCTGTCCTGAGATCGTCTATCACAGTGGCTGAAAGCAATGTCCAAAGCAGAGGAGAAAGAGATAATAGACGGTCTCCCAGATGGTCCCATTTGTTTAATGCCTCCTGCCCATGTTGTTTTGTGCATTCAGGCAGTACAAGATGTCATTCGCAAGCATGAGAGAAGCTCTGAACATTGCCATTCGTATTTACAGGGAGCCTTGTTTATCTGCATCAACATTCAAGGGTTGGGGTGCAATGAAGCAGCTCTGAAATGCAGGCTGGAGGGCCATGTTTGCATGACAAGACTCATCAGTCTCTTCTGCCCTTGGCCAATGACTCAGCCTCATTGGCAGCCTGCAATCTGGATAACTAGGCCAGCGAGGCAATTTTTCAATCTTCCCAGTTTTGCCTTGCTTAGAAAGAAGAAGAGGGAAGAAGAGGAGGGGAAGAAGAAGAAGAAGAAGAAGAAGAAGAAGAAGAAGAAGAAGAAGAAGAAGAAGAAGAAGAAGAAGAAGAAGAAGAAGAAGAAGAAGAAGAAGAAGAAGAAGAAGAAGAAGTTGTTACTGTAAGGAAGACTTGCATGGGACAGTTAGTAGTCATTTTGAAAGTCACACAGGATGGTGATGACCAGCTAAAGTTGTTTATTCAAGTTCTGCATGTGAATTTCTTCTTTTTTTCAGATGAATGCTGTTGGAATCACAGAAAATGTGAAGGGAGACCTTCGTAAGTTTGAGATCTGGTACAGCGGCCGAGAAGAAGTCTATGTTGTGCAGGTAGCCTTCCTGGAACATCTGGAATGTTCACATTGAGGGACAAGAAACAGAACTTTCTGAAACTGAAACCCAAATTTCACCTATTGGAGGGGAACCAGCACGTTCTTGGCCCTCCATAGGATGAACAGCCCTCAAATAAAGCTGGCACGATATGAAACTTTGCTAATTAAGTTCTATAAAGTTTCATGAGTTTTTGTCACAATTTACATAATTGTGACCATTTCCTTGGTTTGATTTTGACTTGGCTGAGTGATGCACACATCCAACACTGATGATGTTACCTACCTGGTAACATCTTCAAGAAAACAATCAAGTTCAGAGAGCACCAAGGACCCCTCCATTCAACCCTGAGCCATAAATATTCTCTTCTATCGATACACACCACTCCTGAGAGGAAAATAAATTCAGGTTCTTTGAATGCTTCTACCATATTCTAAAGAGGAATTTTGATTTTAAAATCTTACCATCTTCTGTTAGGCACAAACCTTTGACCTGAAGATGACCTGGCTAAATGAAATCCGAAAGATTTTGTTCAAGCAGCAACAGCTTATCAAAGGTAAGGTATCCTCGCTTAGAAAGTCCTCGAGACATGTACAAAACCTGGATGATTTTGGCTCTAGAGTCTGAACTGGGAAATGGGTGTCCATTTTTGGAAAGCTAAAAATTAAATCCATGAAGAAGATATCCTTAATGATGGGGGCCTTTTGTAAAGTTATTTTATTTTCTGGACCAAACCAAAAGATCTAATCCTGAATTTCCCCGTTTCTAACCATGAGAACATTTGGTAAACAAAAGATATGGAACTAACACAATATTTTTATCATGTTCACAGATGAGAAGCAAGTGTCACCATTGTGTACTGATACAATTCAACTTTCTCCTCCATTGAGTGATGGGTAAGTCATGGAAAAAAAAACACCCGAGCAATCTTCAGATAATTTATATGTTTTTTCATAAATCACTACCATTGAATTTCTATATCATTTTGACTTTTGGAAAAAAAATTCCCAACCTGTAAAGTCATTATTTACATATACCAACAATTCCAGTGCAATGAAACTTTTATCAGGCTTCAGTTTAATGGACACAGCATGGAACAAACCAATATTCCATGCTAATTACTATTATTGGCCTAAAGACACGATTATCTAAATGACAGACTAGCAGGGCGACTTCCTTCCATAAATGATGCAAATGGCATCGTTTGTTCCATTTGCATAATGAAGTCCTTATGCAAATGCCCCAAATTGCTCAGAAGGAAATACACTTCCATTCAGTGAATATTTGGGATTAAAGAATTCTTTCCCCTTCCTGCACTGCCCTTCCAAAAAGAAATTTCAATGTATATGCCTTTTTGCCTGGAAAATTTCATAATGGGCACATTTTGCCTCTCAATTTTTTTCAAAAAATTGTTCCATTTTTCAAATGGAATCCTGGATCTCAAAATCTGAGAAAAACCTGCAACCCAGAACTAACTGTTTTGTGGTCCATTTTGACCCAGGAAGCATTAATTAAGTCTGCTCTGTAAAAGATGCCAAACCAAGGTTTTAACCTTGTTCCTTCTGATCTCCTGAATGGACTTTGTGTTGTTCATTGTTTAAGGACCCCATAATCGCTTGTGGGGTGGAGTCGGGGCAACTGAATGGATCTGAGTGTTTACTGGCCAGATGCCCTTCCTGTCACCAGTGTGGAGTTTTGTTCAGTAAATGTATTGTCATTGTGCCCAGAGAGAGAAATATCAGCCTCTACATAGAATCGAACTCACAACCTCCTGAACATGAGGTGAGAGTTCCACCTCTAGGCCACCACATCACTCCTGAATGGACTTTGTGTGCTTCCAGGAAAAAGCCCAGAGCTTCTCTATGCTCAGAGGAGAATGATTCTGAACGTACCAGCCCCATAGCAGTGGAGAACTTAGCTTCCTCTTCTCAGAGCAAACCTAGCAAACGTATGTATCTCTGTAGATTCTTCTTTTTTTCCCTTCTTTTTTTTTTCTTTTGACTGATCATCTTCAGGAATTTGGTGGTATTTTGGTTTGAGGAGGATGTCAACAACAGGAGGTACAATGCACATTTTGGGATGGGGTGTAGCATTTTTTGGAGGACTTGTGAAGCTCAAGGAGAAATGAGATGTCTAGGGCAGAAGTCTTCAAACATAACAACTTTAATACTTGTGGACTTCAACTTCCCAGAATTCCTCAGACAGCCATGCTGCCAGGGGAATTCTGGGAAGTTGAAGCCTAGAAGTCTTCAAGTTGCCAAGTTTGGAGACTCTTTTTTCTAGGGCATTGTGTTCAGTCACGAGGTGTCTGCTACAACTTCTGGTTGCAGAGATTGTCAAAGACAAAGGAGAACACTTTTATAGCATTCTATAAAAGCAAGCTTCAGTGAGCAGAGAAAACAGATAATAAACATCTAAGAATCTTTCCAGTGACCTTTCTGTCTTCCCATGGATCTAAATTGGAACCTGTGTTTTCCTAATCCTTTCATCACATGTAGAGGCAAACAACAAGGAAAACTGGAGAAAAGTACAATATGGAGGTTGCAAACCAAATGGAAGGAAGAAATGGGCCATCTATTAAGGATTCAGAGGTGGAACTTGTTTCCCTTTTCTGGAAAGAAATTCTAAAATTGAGGTAGCACCACAAAAACATCCCTCCTCCAACCATATTTCTTTTGGCTGATAATATTTAAAGCTGGAGATCCTAAAGTTGATCCTAGGAGTAAAGTCATGGAAAGAGGTGACCCTTTCAGTAGCTTGACATCTTAAAACAAGGATTATTTCTTCTCTTCTCATGCAGCTTGGACAGGCATGTCCCATTCACTAGAAATCTGTGAAGGTCTTGAAGAGTGGTCCAGTCACCATTACTTCTCAACCTGTTCTGACACTGAAGAAGAAGATGGCAATCAACTGGTTAGTGGGCACGTTGGGTGGAATACACATTGGGAATTGTAGGCCAACGTAACTTCAAAGCAACAGGATGAGGAAGGTTATCCTAAACCAGAGCTAGGTAAAACATGGGATGTTTAACATGGGATGTTAACATGGAATAATCCAACTTGGAAAAGCATTGTTCTGAAGGTCACAGTGATGATGGGGCCTTCTGTACCATGGTTGGACTGGTTTTGGATCACTCCAAAGAGCCAATTTTGAAGTTAAAACGGTACATATTAAGGTGGAGGGTTATATTTCTGGTGTAAATCACATATTCATTGTTTGTGCTTTAGTCTCTAGGAAAATATAAAGCCTTAGCAGATTGCAAGAAGAGAGACTCAGATGAACTTCTGGTGAAGAATGGGGATGTCATTCAGCTCTTGCATGAAGATGGAAAGGGTCAGTGGTAGGTGCTCTAGAAGTCGAAATTCTGGTCTACAAAAAGGAGGCAAGAAGAAGGGTGAGAGTGTTCTACAGCTTTACAAAGAGCTTTTTCTGGCTTGTTTCATCTTCACCATCTCCTTCCTTCCTTTATCTGAAAGGTTGGTCAAAAACCTCAACCGAAGCAAAGAAGGCTGGGTGCCCACCAACAGCCTGCAGATAATCCTTGGGGACTGTAGGTTTCAGAGCACCGGAGTCACAGGTATTCCTGTGAGGACAAGTGACTTGCTCACCTGAAGTGTTTTGGCATTAGCATGCGCAGGAGTTTGGAGGCCTGGGCACTGCTTTGCTTGCTTGCTTAGAAGAAACCTGACTTTTGCTCAAATATAGCAGAGGATGTGGAGAGATTGATAATCTAATATGTTTCAGGAAGTTATATTTAGCAATAGTATTAGGCACTCTTTCTTCACTTTTCTCCTCTTTGCTCTTCTCTTCCTCTTCCTCCTCCTTCTCTCCCTTCCATTCTTCTCCTTCTCCTTCTCGTCTCCCTTCAATTCTCCTCCTCATCTCCCTTTCATCCATTCTTCTCCTTCACATTCTTTCTTGTCTCCCTTCAATTCTTCTCCTTCTCATCTCCCTTTCATCCTTCTCATTTCCCTTCTTTCCTTCTCATCTCCCTTTCATCCTTCTCCCTTCTATCCTTCTCATCTCCCATCCTTCTTCTTCTTGTCTCCCATCCATTCTTCTCATCTCCCTTTCATCCTTCTCCTTCTTGTCTCTCATCAATTCTTCTCATCTCCCTTCCTTCCTTCTCCTTCTCCTTCATCTCCCTCTTAATATACTTCAAGAAATTAGCACTTAGCAATAGTGTTAAACACTAACGTACTCTCCACTCTCCTGTCTTCCTCCTCTTTCTTCCTCCTCCTTTTCTTATGACTTTATTTGGAGGACAACAGCTGAACTGATCAAGACTTGAAAAAGAAACCTACTTGAATGAGAGGACATAATGTCCAGCCCAAGCAAGCCATATCTATGATTTGCCGTTGGGTATAGCAGATGTGCCTATGAGAATTGCTCCCTTTTGCCAAATCTAGATGCATGAATTATGTTTTGGTCTGTAAGTTATGAGGATTAGAAGCATGCTTGCTTGTTCAGATTGGGAATGAAGATGGTTTGCTAAGATCCTGTGCCAAGAAGCTGAACCTGCATTTTTTAAATAAAAAAAGAGGGGAGTATATTGTATTTTATCATCTCCATTGTTGTCATGGCCATAAACATCCCTAAAGGGGGTAGCAGGTTTGACAAGAGAAAAATAAATTTAGTCATAAGAATCATGGCTGATAGAAACCAAATCTTGGATGTTACAGAAAGAGACTAACTCTATTACTCTGTGGGATAACTCCAGTGACATCCATCATTCATTGCTCAAAATATCATTTCTATATCTTTAAGAGCATTTTTTTCATGTATTCAGTTTTTCACAGTGTCCCAATCATTTACCACTCTCAATGGTGTACAAAACCATTTATTTGCTTCCATGTTAGGTATTGTAAGATTGTTATATTCTTGGTTTATTTTCCTTCTTCATTGATATGGAAAAAAAAATTCCCCTTTGCTTCTGGAAAATAAACAACAAATCTCACCAATAAGATATTCTTTTTATAATTCTCCTAACTAGGGGATTTTTGATGTTTACACATCTTAAAGTGGCCAACGCTGAGCTACAGTGTCCTAAAAAGCACCTGGTTTTGCCAAATCTTGCCAGACCATCTTCTGTTTCCCCACCAAAAATGTTTGATTAAACTACTGATGGGAACTAGATTGTGCAAGACTTGGGGTTCACCTTGCCCATTCTTGATACGGAGCACCTCAAATGGAAGACCTCGAAGGAAGCATCAGTGGGAGGAAACTTCCTTTGAGAATGGTTGATGGCATGACTTTTCCCATCAGGGTTCAGGGTAAGAAGGTTAATAAGCCATGGTCTAATCTGGTCTTCTGGTAACTTCCTTAGTATCATTCAAAGACTGCCAATCCAAAATTATCTCCTTTGAAACATCTCCAAATGAGACCAATTATGAATCCACCTGGATGAAGAACCCATCAGAAATGTCCCAAAGGTGCTTTTTCCAAAGGCAACTGGACTTTCTGGGTTTTTGGTTTTTTTTTTTTTTTGTTTTGTTTTGTTTTTTTGAAGACGTTTCGCTTCTCATCCAGAACTGGAGAAGATTCTTGGGTGAGAAGCAAACATCTTCAAGAAAAAAAAACACCAGGAAATCCAGTTGTCTCTTGAAAAAGCACCTTTGGAACAACCATAACCTGGAGGACTGAATTTCTCCCAAGACAATTAATCAGAAACTTGACTTTTCAGAACTGACAAAGTCCAATTAGAGATTAATTCCTTACAACTATGAGAGCTCAAGTCATTTAATGCTTGCTGGCCCATGAGCTGCTAAGAAATGTCTTAGAGATCACATTGCTTTGTCTCTGAAATTGCCAGCCATGGTCGCTGGCAAAATGTCAGGATACCACATCATTAGACCATGGCTGATTAGCCCAGAAGCTAATCACAGTTTGATTGACACTGACCATGAAAGCCTGCACCAGTAGAAATCAAGCTTTTTTTCATTTACACTGGAGTTGGGATGAAGGAGAGATCTGAGTTTCAACTTTTTGCAGGCTTGCTGCACAGGTAGTGGGGTGGGATGGGGAATTGGGGGAGGGGGAGTGGAAAGGGAGGGTGTCATTGTTCCAAAAATTGATCTGTAGCCTTGCCAAGCGTTCAGTTGCACTTCCTATGCACTTTAAAGATTTTCTGTTAGGAGCTTGTGTGCAAATAGCCTTAATTTAGGTCCTGTCTTGTTGTCTGCTTATGAGACAGGTAGCTTTAAACAACCACACTTGTGTTTACGATTCATTCATCCCTTAGCTAGGAATTTCAGGAGAAGCCATGCGTTCTAGGATCCGTGCCTTTTTATGACGTTTAATGTTGCTCTCCGTTGCTTTTTAGACGCTGCCCAGGATAGGCTGAGGAAGTTAAGCTCCCCCTGAATTTAATGAATTAAGGCCCAGCCCTTTGTGAATTCTCCATTGGAGACCCTGGAATGGTAACAAGGGACAGAGTGACCAATTAGAACTTATTCGGTCATCTATCATCCTAAGTAAGGGACAGCCCTTGGCTGTTCTGGTCTGGGCTCAGAAGCTAAGCAGGATCGAGCCTGGTTAATCCTTGGATGGGAGAACATCAAGGGGCTAGGCTAGAGGGGAAGTTGGAAAACCTTCCAGAAGAAGATGATGGCAAAGTGGTTGAGGAAACTCTGTGGACGTGTCCCTGTAAGCATCACAAGTTGACCTCAACTTGAAAGAAGCTTTACTTTTTCTATCATCAAAACATCACATCCTCACCAAGTGGGACCATGACTGGCAGCCATTCTTTCCTCTTCTTTTTCATTTTCCTTCCTTCCCTTAAATTCTGGGGAACCTCCATTGTTTTTGACCCAAGGATGAGACCTCATCTTCCTCTCTACAGCATTCCTTTGAGAAGGCATTTATTTGATGGTTCCATGGCTTTGGGGCAGGTTGAAGGATGAGCTTCTGGGTTTTTTTCCAACCACCCTTTGCTGGGATTGGCTAGTCTTGACTAAGATCTTGTGGGGTCACAAGGAAGCCAACTTCAGTAGGTTTTGCAGGAACTTGGAGGTCAGTAAAATGCCCTTCCATTTTTGCTATCGAGAGTCTAAAGAACTTGGCATCCATGGGTTGTGTCTCAAGACTTGGTCATTTGGCAGTTCCAGATTGTAGACATTTCACTGTGGATTCTGTGGCCAAGGGTCTAGCAAAGTTTGCACGGGGATTTTTAAGGGGTTGGGGGGAACATACGTGCCATAACTAAATCCAGGATCCCATTTGCACTATATGTATTACGAATGTCCTTGTTGGTGGTAAGACTATAAGCTTTGGCTCTTTAAGAGCCCACTTATACTTAGGCAACAATTGAAGGCTTTTTAAAAGGGACTTTCCATCATTTATTTTTGGGTGCACCTTCAGGATTTTTACATTTTTCTTTGTAGGCTCAGGTAATTCATTGTCTACAGACAAACGGTTACAAATTTAACCTCCCAAAGCATTTCTAATCACAGGGTAACTATTGTGACGGGCTACTCATAACCACTCAGGGCAGTGAACGGTGTGCGTGAAGGTGAAAAAAATAATAATTTACGGTCAATGTAAGTTATCACTGATCTGTTTTCTTTGACGTGTCACATCCAGTTTTGGGACAGGGGTAGATAATTTTGTTTAAAAAGTCCAGATTCACCTGGACCTCTGAAAATGTTGCTGTACTTCTCTTAATCTCCATTTATACGTACGTTCCTAGTCCGCTGGAGATCACACTGTTGTTGCTACAGCAAGCCATTTTTACGCTCTTCTCCTTGTACGTGAAACACCATTGAAATCATGGCCCTACACTTTTAAAATGAGGATACATTCATTAAAGTGGGATGGCCTGGAGAACCCAAACAAAGGTCATTTTTAAAAGTGTTCATCCTCATGTGTACAGCACAATTTGGTCTTTTTAACTTTTGTCTACCAGGTTCTAAACTGTACATGCTTCGGTTTACCTACGTAGCAAGTCTGAATCTAATGTTTTAGGCTGTGCTCAGAGATTTACTGCAGATAGGATTGCACTTCTAAACTCTAAAAACTTTGCACAAACCTACAAGGGCCTCTTAAAAATAGGCTGGTGTTAAAATGGCAACGCAACCCTGAGCTGTGGAATATATGCCTTCCCTTTCCCAATTATTTAACGGATTCTGTAAATGTCATTGTAAGAATGAGCTGACTCTATATTTAAAAAAAGAATTATGAACCTTGTTAAATAAAGAAATATACCTGAAGACTTTTTGTTTGGTGCCAAGAGTTTTGTGTCTGCTTCCTGGATTCAGAAGAAAGATGCGTCTTTCTTTTCATGTTGCAATTCATTTGCTGGTTTTATTGTGCTTCATCACAAAGCATTTGCACTGTGAGTTAATTTGGTGTTGTAAATGCATATGCCTGTTAATTTTGCCATGTGCTTTTCAATACTGTATTTAGCTCTGTTAGCAACCTTGTGAAACTCTTTTTTTTTTTTTTAAAGGTAGGGAACTTAGGAAAATCCACCCAGCCTTGCTTCTTGAAGAGTGGTCCAGTCACCATTACTTCTCAATCTGCTCTGACACTGAAGAAGAAGATGGCAATCAACTGGTTAGTGGGCACATTGGGTGGAATAGACATTGGGAATTATAGCCCAATGTAACTTCAAAGTATAGATAGAGAGAAAGAGAGACAGAACTTCTTCAAAGTTAGTGATCCAAATTAAGTACGCATTGGGTACTTCACCTTCTGGAAATGTTGCCGTACTTTTCTTCTCTTAATCTCCATTTCTACACACTTTCCCAGTTGCTGAAGATCACACTGTTGTTGCTGGAATTCCTTGCAAGAATTCCCAAACAAGCCATTTTTATCCCCTTCTCTTTGTGTTTGAAACACCAATGAAATCACGGTACTCCATTTTTAAAATGAGGACAAATTCATTGCAGTGGGAAGCCCTGGATAACCAAAATTAATCCATTGGGCTGTTATGCCATGAATTTTCTTTGCTCTTACAACTAGTATTTCCCTTACAATTTTTTTTTCTCTTTCTGGTAGACAGGATTCTAGCACTGAGCAAAGGGACAGACTAATAGATCTCCAAGATCCTTTCCAATTCTTTTATACAATTGTTCTATGATTTTAATTCCCTCAATCTATCTCTGGGAAGCAATTACAGTGTCAGGATTCTGGCACTTAACCCCAATTAAATCATGAGTCTTGAGCCAAACTTCCAAAACTTCAAAAGGATTTATTGGGAATTAAAAGGTCTGGCATTGCCTGGGTATAGCTGATTCTGAGGCACATCATTCATTGTCACCCTTGACCCTGATATTTCCCCCCCACCCCCTGGGTGTATTGTAATTCATATTCTCCAATGGGACACATTCATAGCCCAGAGGCCTCATTCATGCTCTCCAGTTAGAATTTTGCATGGCAGAAACTTCGGTCACCTAGTTACTATCTTTGAAAATCTACATATGGAATGCACTTTTGGTTTACAAGCTGCCGCACTGCTCCCCCCTCCCTTTCTGTTGGCAATTCTAAAGGACCATAAAAATATTTTATGAGTTGACATATAGTTGTGTGTGGATACCCTGCTCCATAATTGTATGGTTCTTGAGAAAGGAAGAGGCACATTATTTGGATTTTGGATACATTCATTTATGTAGGTTTGGTGGTCTCTCTTATCCACTTAACGTATCTGGAAACGCGGGTGTAGACTCCATACTTATCCTTCTTGGCACATTGCTCCCCCCAACTGGTGATCCCTGTCAGAAACCACACGTGTTCAATGTCCGTGGTATATGGACCCCCACTGTCCCCCTGGCAAGTATCCTTGGCGCCATCGGGGTGACCCGCACAGAACATATTTGCCAAGATGGGATAACTGCTACTCCTCAAACAGGTTGGTCGGTCAATGAACCGGATTTGCAGGACCTGAAGGATGCTAGCCTGCCGGCCTTGGTAAGCCAGTTTCCCCCATCCACTCACGGTGCCTATTCCGAACTTAAGGAGGCTGTTGGTGAACTCTTTGTCACCAATGCAAATGGGGGTGACGTAGTAGTTGAACTCCAGAGGGGTGTCCAACTCAAGGAGGGCGATGTCGTTGTAGTACTTGTTAGTGGTGTTGTATGTAGGGTGAGGGATTGCTCTCACCACATTGCGGTACTGTTCAGTGTTGTCCACAATATAGACATTGTGTTCACCTGGAGGAGGAAGGGGGAGAAAGAGGAAGGAGGAGGAGAAAGAAGAAGAAGAAGAAGAAGAAGAAGAAGAAGAAGAAGAAGAAGAAGAAGAAGAAGAAGAAGAAGAAGAAGAAGAAGAAGAAGAAGAAGAAGAAGAAGAAGAAGAAGAAGACTTCATTAAAGCAGAAAAGGTAAATCTCTTAACATGCTAGATGCTAAAAGAAATAATATGACCAGGAACTTGAGGGGAATTTTGTATTATTACCCCAAAATGCTTGAAAGAGATGTTTTTTTCCTCACATTTGTTGATGTTTAACTATGCCTACCACTTCTGTCTGTCTCTTCCTCCACTATGGTCTCTTGGATTTTGTCATAAACCAAGTCCATGCGACACTACACATTTACTTAAATATATAGCCAAGAAAAGGGCATTGCAACACAAAAGGTAGCTGATGGATTACCTGCTACAATCCTTTGGGGCTGAAACTCAAGGCAATGAGCTGCTGTGACAATCCACTTTTCATTGATGATGGTACCACCACAGAATCCTTTCCCTTCCGAATTGAGCAAATAAACCTGGGAACAGGAAGGAAAAAAAAAACGTATCAAGTCAAGTACTGTTGGTTAAGAGCAGAGGAACTCAGTAGTTGAAAGGGAAAGCCAAAAACTTGATGAAATTGAGGTGAACTCAAGCCTTTCTAGACTGTGAACTTTCGGAAAGCTTCTGGTGGGACATGATGGGAGACAGATAGGATCCCAAACTATACTTGCTGATGGCCTGATCCTTTAGAAATCTGCATTTTGGGCAGCACAAATGAATATCTTAGCAGGTGACAGCACCTAACTAACTTTGTCTAAGTTTTGGAAGCTAAGCAGGGACAGGCCTGACCAGTATTTAGATGTGAGGTTATTAGAAAATCCTGGAACTATAAGCTATACTGGGAAGTATCTCAGAAGAACATGTCTATATTGTTGTTGTGAAGTAGCTGTGTCCATGAAGTCATCAATAATTGGCTTTGAAGTTGAGTTGGGATAAGTTGAGTGTCAAAGTTGACAACAAGTAAACATTGACTTCTGAGTATTCTGAAAGGGCCTCCAAACTGCTTTGAAACCTTGTAGATAAATACACAGGTTATTTCTGGCCATTTACAAAATATCAACATTTTTGTGTTAGCAACAATAACCTGATTTTGGATGGATCTTAACCCATTAACCAAAGAGCTCCCTGTACAGTACATGAAAGTCAGGGCAGTTTTATTACAGCATCATTTTTGGTTCCAAGGAGGGTTGTAAAATGCTATAAAATAGCTCCAGCCATGAATGAATGTGCTGCAGAAAGAACAAAGAGAACATAGCTGTTCTCAATCCATCAGAATGTGTTTTGTTATATTACGGTGGATAATATTCTTAGAACAGGTCTCAGTTCCTTTAAAATAGCAATGAGAAGAGTTGCCTTTAGATGGCACCACAGTGATATTAACTGGGCAAAACATAATTTATATCATTAACTCTTCACAAGGTTTTGGTAGAATTTGCATAGGACTTTGGGACTATAAAGATAGGGTTTGCTTTCATGCATTTTTTTGCCATGTCCTTGAATTTTATGATTGGAGGGGTGAAGGGGACACAGTTGCATTAATTCACCTGGTGCATTCATCCAGAGGAAATAATAAAGCCACTGAGTGGCTGGAGACTGATGAATAGAAATAACATAATTGTTCAATCTGGTTAGTTTGGGGGGGGGGGGGGNGGGGGGGGGGGGGGGGAAAGAACTGGAAATTCCCAGGAAGAGAACTAAGAAAGGAAGGTGAAGATATTGAATGAAGATGTAAAGGACTAAGCGAGGACTAACTATCACTTAATATCATTTCTTTGCAATGTCCCTGATGGAGAGCAGCAACTCTGGACCAATGGTGGATACGTCTCAATGTCCTACCTGCCAAGGAACTTCTCCTTTCTTGCTTTCCATGCCACCAACCACTCGTATCCTATCTGACAAATGAAAGGAAACTTGTGTGTGGTTGTAGTCTTCTTCCCAGTCCTCAGTGACATTGCTTGAGGAGATCCAGTGATCAAATGAGTTGGATGGAGGGGAGCGAGTGAATTTGATCTTGGCTTCTGGAGCTTGGATCATTCCACAGGGAAAGGGCACTAAAGAAGACACCAGATACCAAAGGGGAGAAAAACAGTTGGGAAACCGTTGGAAAACTGCCAGCCAGGATGGAAGAAGGAGTCAAGCAAGGATATAGCTTGGCATCCTTGTACACAAGCAGCATAAGCCTGACATTCCCCAAGACTCATGAAACCTTATCTGGTTATTACCAGAAGAAGACAATTAGTTTGGGGAGATTCTTGTATCACAGGTAGAAGTCCTTAAAGCTGCTGACTAAAGCTATTCACAGGCAATTGGTTTCTTGAGCCTGAGAAAAAAACTGGGCTCCTGAAAACCTTCTTGTGAACCAAAGATGAAGCAAGATCATCTGTTAACATTCCAAGATGATTTTTATGGATTGGTAAGGAGATCTGTTATGAATCTTAAAAGAGTTCGACAACACAAGTAAGTAAAATAGCTACTCCAATGCTCAACAGTTGTTTATTTTTCATCTTCCATCCCATGAAGATTAGACTGAAGGTAAGTTGGTTGCCTTCCAGCTACTTTTTTGTTTCTCAGCCAACCTGAAGATACTGTTCTGCCTAATGTTTACAATTTTTTTTTTACAAATTTTGCACTGCTTTCCAACATTTGCCCTACCTGTTGGCTCACAGGTTTTCATGTCTTCATTCAGCTTGTATCCCACGGTGCAGGAGCAAACTGCTCTTCCAACTTCGTTATCCTTGCAAAACTGTTTGCACCCCCCATTTTTGGTTTTGCAGGTAGCATCTAAATTGGAAGAAATCAGATATTCCCCTGAAGTGCTTTAGACACGTGATTCAAAGAACCAGCTTGCCAGACAAGGCACTAATGCTAGGGAAGGTAGAAAGAGAAGAAGAAGATGGCCACCAGCAAAGTGGATGGACTCATGTGCAATGGTCCTGGGTGCATTTTTAGAAGATCCGAAAGACCAAGTTGGGAACAGATCACCATGGAGAAAATTGATCTCAATAGTCTCTAGTAATGACTTGATGCCACATACTGGTCAATCAAAGCTTAAAATCTGAAGGCAGAAGAATCTGCAAGGTCAGGATGGACATACTGAAAATGTCTGGATCTAAACCATTCAATGATGCTTACTTCCCAACTGCCATTGAGAAAAAACGTGAGTATTTTGAGGTTGGTATGGACTCACAACTGACCTATGTATGCATATGTCAGAGTGTGTGGAGGTTTGCTGCAAAGTCACACAACATGTGACACTCAGATATTGCTAAGAATTGGAATTGTAACTCAGCAACATATAGAAATATCCACAGACACGATTGAAGGCCATTTCATATCCATAAAATATGTAGACTTTATGAAGATAAAGTCTTCAAATTGGGTTCAGGAGCACTATTCAGGTGACCCTGAGGACACAGATAATGACCCTCTAAAACAAGGGTCTTCCAACTTGGTAAGTTTAAGACTTGTGGACTTCAACTCCCAGAATTCCTGAGCTAACATGACTGGAAGAGGAATTCTGGGAGTTGGAAGCCCACAAGTCTTAAAGCTGTCAAGTTTGAAGACCCCCTGGAATAGATAGAATAGATAGGGAGAAAGAGAGACAGATAGAATAGATAGATAGAGGGGGGGGAGAGAAAGATAGGATAGATAGATAGATAGATAGATAGATAGATAGATAGATAGATAGATAGATAGATTAGATAGAATAGATAAAGAGGTAGAATAGATAGAGAGGTAGAATAGATAGAGATAGAATGAATAGGATGGATAGATAGATAGATAGATAGATAGATAGATAGATAGATAGATAGATAGATAGATAGATAGATAGATGAATGATAGAATAGAATAGATCAAACTTGGCAAGTTTAAGACTTGTGGACTTTGACTCCCAGAATTCCTGAGCTAACATGATTGGAGGAGGAATTCTGGGAGCTGAAGTCCACAAGTCTTAAAGCTGTCAAGTTTGAAGACCCTTGATCGAAAAGGATGCAAATGACCAGCTGTCTGCAAGAAATATCAATCCTTCTCTTCCCCACCATCCAGTCAGAGCCGAAGAAGCTTCTTGAATGAGAAGCAAAATGTCTTCAAAGGGAAAAAAAAACAGCCCAGTTGCCTCCTGCAAAAACACCTTTGGGACAACCTTGACCTCAATGAATGAGAATCTTTACAGACACCTAAGTACTAATTGTAGTGCCCAATATAGTTTTGCCATTGCTGAAAAGAAAAAGGAGAAGGGGAAAGCCGCCACTGAGTCATACTAAAACGATAAGATTAATGTCTCAACATACCAAGTTCACAGCTCTTTCCATCAAAACCACCTGGACACCAACAGGTGTAATCATTTGTACCATCTTCACAACGGCCTCCATTCTTGCAGGGGTTGGGTTCACATTGATCTCCATCTTTGGAAGAGAGAATGGATAATGAACGCAGAGTGGCTGACTCCATTCTTGTTTTATACATTGTTTTTCACGGTTCTTGTCCATTAATCCATAAGACTGTCTGATCTCTTCTGACTGGAACGGAAATATTTTTTATTTTGAACTTAGGAGCTCCAGTATACCATTAAAACAAGAAGGGAGAAAATTAAATCACTTACCAAGATAGACTGTCCAAAATCTCATCTGCAAAGAAACCAGAAAGGTGGAATTCAGACAGAAAGACTTTTAAACATATGGTTTATTTTAATAGATGATGACAATGACTACTTTTTAAAAAAAAACTCTGTATAATTTCACAAAGTTCTTTGTGAGTGCGTAATTTGTATTGTTCCTTGCTGTAATTGTCCAGGATTGTTCTTTGGATAGGGGTGATTTACAAATATTGCAAATCAATCAAATCATTGATGGTACACTTTAGAAAGAGGTAATTTCTGACTTCATTTGAGAGACAAAGAGAGGGTTTTAAACCAAGAATAGGGGTTACAAAAGATAGGGATGCACTGGAAAGAAAAAAAAGAAAGAGAGAGAAAAAGAAAGGAAGGAAGGAAAAGAAAGGGAAGGAGGAAAAGGAAAGGGAAGGACGAAGGGAAGGGAAAGGAGGAAAGGAAAGGAAAAGAAAAGAAAGGAGGAAAGGAATAGAATGGAAAAGGGAAAGGGAAGGGAAGGAGAAGAGGAGAGGAGAGGAAAGGAATGGAATAGAATAGAAAGGGGAAAGGGAAGGGCAGGGGAGGGAAGGAACATAACTTTGTCCTGATGCAAAATATAAAATCTATATAAATAAGAACTGAGAACTAATAGAATGTAGAATCCCAAAGGCTACTGGAGAAAGTTTGTCAATAATTTTGGCATTAGACTGAATGGCCACTTCTCATGTCCACCAAAAATAGAAGGTTGACAGAATAATTAAAAAAACAAAATCTATTTGAGGACAATAATATTTGTCTAAAGGACCTCAGCTTGCAAAATCCAGTGCTAATTCTGCAAAAATCCAGTGCTAATTAGCAGACTCTTGTCTCTTGCACAAGTCACATTCCAGGCCATTCAATGATATTTCTCTGAGCTTGAATCACATTCTAACTTCTAAATAAATATTACCAACCCTCTATGGATTTAACAAGAGGGGTATTTCTGTGGAAGCCATGAATCAGCTGACCTGAAAGCCAATTCAAGCCCAACCCCCATCAAAACTCCAGATTTCCCACCAGGTGGCTCACCGTTTTTTCATCGTTTTCAAAAATTTCTCTTGCTTCTTCAAAGTTACATACTTCTTCCAAACATTCTCGTTCCAGGTTTCCTTGAAGCACTTCCTCAAGTCGCCCACTGTTGAATCTTTTGTATCGGTGCATAACGGTGCTTGCTTTTTCCTGATTTATAAAAACTTCAGGATGCCAAGGAGGAAGAAAGCAAGTGGGAGTCAGAGACATACTGTTTGGATCAACCTTAAGCAATTCCAAGATTGGGATGAGGCTATATAGTTAATCCTCGATTTATGACTGTCATTGAGTCTGGGATTATAGTTGTGGTCATAAGTCAAGGCATCACATGACCAAACCTGACATTTTTGTACCGGTTGTTAGGTGTTTTTTTACAGCCAATCAATTATCCCCAATGGATATTTTTTGCTAAAAAGAATAGGGTAGGGTAGGATAGGGTAGAATGGAAGGGAATAGAATAGAATGGACTGGAATGGAATGGAATGAGAAGAGGAGAGAAGAGAAGAGAAGAGAAGAGAAGAGAAGAGAAGAGAAGAGAAGAGAAGAGAAGAGAAGAGAAGAGAAGAGAAGAGAAGAGAAGAGAAGAGAAGAGAAGAGAAGAGAAGAGAAGAGAAGAGAAGAGAAGAGAAGAGAAGAGAAGAGAAGAGAAGAGAAGAGAAGAGAAGAGAAGAGAAGAGAAGAGAAGAGAAGAAAACAAATATTGGAATGAAGAATAGAGTAGGGTAGAATAGAGTAGAGTAGAGTATAGAGCAGAATAAAACAAAACAAAACAGAATAGAATGAGAAAGAATAGAACAGAATAGAGAAGGAAGGAGAATAGAATAGAATAGAATAGAATAGAATAGAATAGAATAGAATAGAATAGAATAGAATAGAATAGAATAGCTGGAAGGGACCTTGGAGGTCTTCTAGTCCAACCCTCTGCTCAAGCAGGTGAACCTATACAATCTCAGACAAGTAACTGTCCAATCTTCTCTTAAAAACCTCAAGTGATGGAGCACCCACGATTTCTGAAGGCAATTGCTTAATTGTTCTTATTAGGAAAAGCTAGGAAATGGGAAATCAAGTGTCAAAAACATCATAAATCGTGGTCCTATAATAGACTGTGGGATGCTACAAATGGCCCTCAAGATGAGTGGGTTGCCAAGCAACCAAAATCTGACTGCAGGAGGTGTAGCCATCTTAATTTTTGGGGAAAAAAGGGTCATAATTAGCTTTGGAGAGGTCTGTCATAACTTTGAACGATTGTTAAGCCACCAGTTGTAAATCGAGGAACACCTGTAATAATAACAATCATCATCATCTCCTTTAATAAGCTCATAATCCCTTGTGGGGTGGAGACTGGGCCACTGAATGGAGCCGAGTGTTTACCGGCCAGTTGCCCTTCCTATCACCAGTGCTGAGTTATACTTGGCAGACATATTCTCAACGTCCCCAGAGAGAGAAGAGCACCTGTAAACCAGCATCCAAATGTTTAGGTGTAATACCAGAGCAGTAAATCTCAACTTTCCAAACCATTAATCTGTGATTCAGGAACAGGCTGCTTTTGGCACAAAGCTGCAGACACACAACTTAGCTCAATTAAACTCTGGGTTGCTGACAAGAATGATGTGTTAATCATAAATGCTGAGCCGCCTCTCTGCATTGCAGAACAAAGTTTGATGTCGCTTTATGATCCAGCATCTACACTCTGTGTTGCTATCACCCAACTTTCCAAGTTAAATGATCATGAGCCTCTGTCTCTCTAGCCTGGGAAAACACCACTTGCCACTTGTCTGAATACAGCCCTTACATTGGCACCGTATCCATTCCACCGGATCGCGGTAGCTCACGTGGTCAGGATCCTGGGGTGACGATCAGCAGGTTTGTGTTCAAGACTCAGTTGCTTCCACCATAGGTTTGACCGGTAGCCAATTATCCATCCCCCAAAATAAGATTAATAATTAGGCTTCCAGTGGTAAACTGTGATTTCTTTGTCCAAGATAAAGTAGACCAGGTGTGGCCAATATTTGGATTTCAGGGACCACCAAACACATAATTTTAAATCCCACGGACCAGAGACTCTGGGAAAATCCCCCAAAAAATCTGCAGGAAAATTTCCCACCTCATTGTCCTACCCATCAATCGTTCTTTGTTTGGGATCACAGGATACCATCTCCAGCTCCGTTCTCAGGAGGAGAGAGAGACTTTTGGCTTCATGCAAGGAAAGCAGCAGAAGTCTTTCTTTCTCTCCCCCAAACTCTGCCAGAAATCTGTGACTCATTTCTGGAGGAGTTTGGAGGAGAGAAAGAAAGACTTTTGCTGCTTTCCTTGCATGAAGCCAAAAGAAGAAGAAGAAAGAACTGGAAAGAAGCAGCCCGGTGGACAGGACAAGCATGTGGGGAGAGTGGGGCAAGTTCCCCCCCTGCCCTTTCCCCCCTCCCCTCATTACCTTGTGTTGTTCACAATGCAAGTGACGCAAGCCTTGTGTTCCCATGGGCCATGTGGGCACTGCAGCCATGTGTTCCCACACAGTCTGGATTAATTGCTTTGGGGGGGGTGACATTTCTCTGTGGACCACCAAAATTTTCTCATGGACCACCAGTGATCCCCACTGAAGTAGATCCAAACAGGCAAAGGCTGAATTTTCTAAATGTAATCAGCAGTCCCTACAAACCCCAATATTTGGTATGGAGAATCTCAGTCATCCAGGTCATGGTCATCCCATAGGTGCTTTTTTCAAGAGGCAACTAGACTATCTGGTTGTTCTTTGAGGACACTTCGCTTCTCATCCAAGATGTTTTTTCAGCTCTGAATGTCTATGGAGATTCTTGGTCATCCAAGTCATGATTGTTCCATAGGGGCTTTTTCAAGAGGCAACTGGACTTCCTGGTTTTTCTTCAAAGATGTTTTGCTTCTCATCCAAGAAGCTTCTTCAGCTCTGAGAGAAGCAGAAGAAGCTTCTGAGAGAAGCTGAAGAAGCTTCTAGGATGAGAAGCGAAACTTCTTTGAAGAAAAACCAGGAAGTCCGGTTGCTTCTTGAAAAAAAAGCAGCCCTTATGGGAGATTTGATTGGCTCCTGCTTGTAGTAATCTTTTTGTTATCTTGCGATGACAGCATCTTAAAATTAAGAAGTTCTTAAACCCACGGAACAACATTCAAACAAGTTGATAAGATCCTGTCATCTGAAGAGTAGATGTGAAATGTCAGTGAGAGGAATCAAAGAGTCAATTGATGCAGAAGCAAACATTTTTTGAAATGATCATCCTGCAAATATCCCAACCTGTGTTAAATAGCCACTGGAGTTCATACTTCAGTGCTGAGATAATTATATTTATTGCCTTTCACTGTTACTGGCCCTGGTTAGCTCTTAAGAGGTCCTTAGAGCAAGTGTTTTCTCCTTTGTGTTGTGCTTTAAAAACAAATGAATCTCAGCCAATTTTCTACCGCACAGAGTGAAGAGCCATCTAGCTTCAGAAAAACTAAAACACTTTTCGATAAGAGAAATCTAGCTTATTGGTCCCAGACTGATCCAACCACCTACTTTTCTTTTGTATTTTTATGCAAAAATGAAAGCTAATGATCACACTTCTCGTCAACCTCCCCCACCCCCACCCCTACCCAAGCAGGAGATAAAGTGCAAAATTACATATTAACAGAGTTGGAAGGGATCTTGTAGGTCATCTAGTCCAACCCCCACCTCACCCAAGCAGGAGACCCTACACCATTTCTGACAAATGACAGTAGTCTCTTCTTGAAAGTTTCTAGTGATGAAAAACTCCCACAACTTCTGAAGGCAGCTTCTGTTCTATGGGTTGATGGCTGTCACTGTCAGAAGACTTCTCCTTATTTCCAGGTTGAATNTTGATGGCTGTCACTGTCAGAAGACTTCTCCTTATTTCCAGGTTGAATCTCTCCTTGATCAGTTTCCATCCATTATTTCTTGTCTGGCCTTCCAGTGCTTTGGAAAATAGCTTGACCCCTTCCTCCTCTCTGGGGCAGCCCCTCAAAGATGCTATCATGTCTCCCCTGGTCCTTCTCTTCCCTAGACTAGCCATGCCCGGTTGCTGCAACCATTCTTCGTATGTTTTAACCTCCAGGCCTCTAATCCTCTTAGTTAATGGAGGTAGCTTCGTGATTCATTTAAAAGCCACAGCAAAAAAAGGACATAAAAGATGGGAGGACTCACTTAACAAATGTTTTGCTTAGCCATGGAAATTCCAGGCCCCAAATTATGCTTGTAAGTCAAGGAGGACCTGTAAACACAGCTTCGTCTGTCACTCACTCACAGGCTTTGAGCTGTTGATTCCTTCTCAAGGTGTTTCTCTTCACCCAAGCCCAAAACAAAATCCAGAGGTTGTTTCTTCACCCAAGCCCAAAACAAAATCCAGAGGTTTGTTAAAGAGACGTAAAATGGACCGACCTGCACACTCGGAGAGGAAGACACAACCCAGCAAACCCAGGGCAGAGACAAAGACGCTGTTTGCCATTTCTTTCAACTTCACAACTCTGTCCTGATGCTCGGGGGATACGAAGCTACAGGATCGATAGCTCCAAAGGGCAAGTCAATATTTGTTCTTGCGGGCTTTTATCTTTCTGTGGAAGATTTCTGAATGAGCTTCTGCAGCTGGTCTTCAAACGGCAGCCTCCCACCTCTGGCAAACCCTGTGAAGGGTTTGGCTGAATATCCACCCGGTTGTGTCAAAACGCACATTAGAATTCCAGGCGCTGTGGCCATTCAAGATCCTTCCTCAGATCTGTTGCCAACAAAGGCTTCCATTTTGATGTTTCGATCCTTAAAAACCACATAAAGAGCCGTGGTGACACGGTGGTGAAGAAAGCAATACAGCAGGCACTTCTGCTGACTGCCAGCTGTCGGCAGTTTGATTCTGACCGGCTCAAGGTTGACTCAACTTAAGGTGGGACTTGAACTCTCAGCCTCCCAGTGATTCGTCCAGCCGGCTTTCACACCTAAGGCAGGACTAGAACTCACCATCCCGTGGGTTTTAACCTGGGACTTTAACCATGAGACCAAACTGGTTTGCTTTAACCTTGCTAAGGTTTTCTGTCAGGGCATTATTTGGATGAACCCAGACCATCCATGAATCAAAGCTGCAACTTTTTAAATAAATTACTAAATCCAAAGGATCTGTGCTGTCATTGTTCTTGCAAACATACATTAAATCTGTATTTTAATATGGTTTCACTAGCACTGATGATGTTACTAGTTGGGTAATGAAACATTTCCAAGAAAGCAGACAAGCTCAGAGAGTACCAAGAACCCCACCATCCTCCTCCTCCTCTTCCTCCTCCTCGCAAACCCTATTCCATTTGAGCACTGATAACGTTACTTAGTTTGGGTAATGAAATATTTGCAAGAAAACAACCAAGCTCAGAGAGCACCAAGGACCCCACAGTTCTCCCCCTCCTCCTCCCCCTCCTCCCTTCTCCTCTAGTTGATGTTCCCTCATTGGGTAATGCAACATCTAGAACCAAATCACCAAGCTCAGAGAGAACCAAGGACTCCACAATTTCACCCTATCAAAACAGATAAGAACACATATTTCCGTGATCTTTTTCATGTTGCCACTTATTTATTGTTTTCATTATACTTCATAATCATTTTTCTGACTAAATTCAGAATGATGGGATTCTCCAAGCCAAGGGCTTTACCCATTGGGCTCTGCCACTTCTCCCTTTATTAAGTTCCCAGCTAATTTCTGTGCAAATTGGATCTGATTTCGGTGAAAATAATGCCCCCGGAATGAAGCATGATCCATTTTTGTGTAAGTGTATGTGGTGTAATTGAATGAAAGGGGCAAAGGAATTAGGAATCATATATGTCTCCTCCCTCACATGGTCAGGAGATAACAAAGGAACTGATAGACCACATTATGCCTCTTCCTCACTGCTCCCCTCTTGTCACACTATGTATCCACTCAATATAATTTGTGATCGAGGTGAAGATATTGTATGGTTTGTCCCCGGTACACTCAGCTCCACAAGTTGCAATGCCCGTTAGAAACCATGTGTTGTTCCTTTCTGTAGCTACTGGAGTTCCACTGTTGCCTTGATAGACTTTTTTGACAAAGGTAGGATGACCTGCACAAAAGGTATTGGGAGAAGATTGGGTCTCGTTCTTCTGCCGACAGTTGACCTGGCTGACATATTCAATGTCGGCACGCTGAAGGGTGTTTGAGAACTTCTGTAAATAGTCAAGTTTCCACCAACCACTCATGCTGCCTCTTCCTTGCTTTAGCAAGTACTTTGTGAGCATACTGTTCCCAATGCAAATGGGGGTGACGTATTTGTTCAGGACGAACGGTGGGCTTAGCTCTAGGAGAGCAAGGTCGTTTTCATATTTGAAAGTCTCATTGTATCTAGGATGCCGGAACACCCTCAGTACTTGACGGGGCTGCTCAGTGTGCTCAAAGGTTCTGGTGTCGTATTCACCTGATTCAAGAGAAGAAGAACAAACCCATTAGGTGTGTTTTCAGATTGACCAAGCTGCATCCAGGCTATGTCTCTTGTAGCCCCCCGGCTTGTATTTGCAACTCAATGGGGAGGTTGAAGGGAAAGAACATAGTTTGAAACACTCTTTTTTCAAGGAAAAGGCACCAGGATCAGGGTTTGGATGATGTTGTGACCCAGCTTCCCAAACATGACAGACCCTCTGATGTGAACTCAAAAGATTCCTTCATTAGGATTGCCAGCAGCCCTGGCAAAAAGTTTCTCTCACAGGCTACAAAAGTGACAGTGGGAGAATTGACTTTCAGACGTGCAAAATTCTGTTAATGTAGTTTTACAACAAAGTAGAATTAACTGGTGGACTTCAACTTGAAGTCCATAGCTTTTAAAGTTGCCAAAGTTGGACACCCATACTCTAGACCAGGGGTCGCCAACTTTTTGGACCACAGGGACCACCGAACTCATCATTTTAAATCCTGCAGACCAGAGACCCTGGGAAAATCCCCAAGAAAGTCTGCAGGAAAATTCCCCACCCCGTTTTCCTACCGATCGATCGTTCTTTATTTGGGATCGCAGATACTATTTCCAGCTCTGTTCTCTGGGGGGAGGGAGAGAGAGACTTTTGACTTCGTGCAAGGAAAACAGCAGAAGCAACAGAAGTCTCTCTTTCTCTCCTCAGAACTCTGCCAGAAATGAGTCTTTGTGAGACTTGTCACACTGGCACAGCCTCTTGGAGCAGGAGGTCTTGCAGGGTCCCAAAGACTCATTTCTGGTGGAATTTGGGGGAGAGAAAGAAAGACTTTTGCTGCTTTCCTTGCATGCAGCCAAAAGCAGAAGCAGAAAGAAGCAACCTGGTGGCCAGGCCAGGCACGTGGGGCAAGTTCCCCCTCCTCCACCCTATCCTCTCTCCTCTCACTACCTCGTCTTGTTCACAATGCAAGTGATGTAAGCCTTGTGTTCCTGTGCAGCCTGGATTAATTGCCTTGAGGGTGACATTACTCTGCAGACCACCAACATTTTCTCACGGATCACCAGTGGTTCCTGGGCCTCTATTTGGTGACCACTGGTCCAGACAATTGTTTTCTTACCTGCCACAACTGTGTAAGGCTTATGGTCCATGCAGTGCGCTGCGGTGATGACCCACTTATCACTAATCATCACCCCTTCACAAAATCCTTTTCTATCGAAGCTGAACATGTAAACCTGGGAGCAGATAAATTGTGTCAGATTGTGACAGATGTACAAAGCCAGGACAGAGGAACTTCCAAAGGCTGAACATTTCCCACCCATTAAATTTTGGGTTAAATTTTCCTTGGGTTAAATTTCAACCTGTTTATCTTTATCCTTTTCCAAGCACTCTCTAGTTCACTAGTGACTTCCCCATGTTGGCTGTGGGATTCTGGGAGTCGAAGTCCCTCCTGTCTTAGAGTTGCCAAGTTTGAGAAGCATCGTTCGGCAGGTTGTCTTCAACTTATGACCATAACAGAACTTGCCAATTATGATTGTAAAGTCATCATGGTCATAAAACAGTTCATCAAGTAATTGGACCCATTTTATGACCTTTTAGCAGTGATCATTAAGTGAACATTACTGTTGCAAAGTAAATCTATTGTTCAGTATGGCGTGATTTTTATTGAAAATTACAAGCAATGCCAGATTTCAGCAAAAATATCATAAAATACAGTCATGTGACCACAGATGTTACAAACAACTGTACATTGGGTTGCCAAGTGCCCAACATGTAGTCATGTGAGGCCATCAGAACTTCAGAACTTGTTCATAGGTACCTTTAGAGATTATCCATCATACTTCAAATGGTTACTAGCTGATTGGTGGTAATTCAAGGACTACCTGTACTTTCTCATTCCAGAGTAATGATGCCCATTTTAGGTTCTTACAAGAAAATAAGAGGTGGAGCTGAGTTTGGCCTATATAATTGCTGTGGTTCACTGGCAACCAATGCAGATGGCAGTGGAGTCAGACGGTGAGGAAGAAAGGGGACCAGTCAGGGAGTCTAGAGAGGACTGTGTTTGATGCAGGGATGGAGCCAGGACCATCTGAGAGTGGGGTGCTGCCTTTGGAGCCTCTGGAGTCTTGGCAGCAGCGAGGCAGAGGAACAAGGGGAGCCTGTTCCCAGTGTGCGTGTGTGCAGAGCTGCTAGAAGGTGAGAGCAGCTGAAACAAAAGGGGCAACTTGAGACTAAGGCTGGGAGGTGATGGCCCCTCCCATAAGGGATAAAAGTCAGACCTAAATGATGAAACCTATGCAGGAAGCAAAGTAGTTCAATCAGTTCCAAGTCATCCTCAAGCTCTGTGTACTTTGGTGGGTTTTTTTCATGTACTTCAGTTGGTTTCTTTTATAGTTAGTTGGATACTTCTGTTTTTGGCAGCATTCCACAGCATTGAAAGGTGTGTGCTTATCTTGGGGGACTGTTTAAGATTAGTTCTGGCTGGGAATGAAAACAATTCCCAGCATTGCAATAAAATAGGTTTTGCTTTTAAAACAAGTTTGTGATTAATTACGTTTGATGAAGCCTGGCTCAGAACAATAATGATAGCACTTCAACCCAAGGAACTGATCATTTTGATGGATTCTTCACAAGAATATGTGATGCAGCCTCAAGAAATGTAGAGCATGTGATGGAACCCATAACTGAATTTGCCTACCTGCCATGGAGCCTGTCCTTTCCAGCTGTTAAACTGACCCCAGTCTTGAGTAGGAATTCTTCTCGGGAGGACAACCTGAGCAATGCTCGACTTCACTTGGTGGCTTTTGGTATCGTTGATGTGGCTCTGGTCCAATGAGAGTCTAGGGGTTATAGCATCTGGCAGTGTAATTGTTCCACATGGAAAGGGTCCTGGAAAGAGGAGGCAGAAGCACTGTTCCATGAGAAACAAATTGTCCAGCCACAATCTGAGTATTCTCCAAGCTTAGAACAGAGTTGGGATTGAAAACCATCTAACTGAGTCTTATGGGAATAGTGCTACACAGCATCCTTCCTTGGAGAGAAGGAGATGGTGTCCAAGAAGAATGAAGCTTGGAGATGCTTGGTCACTGCTGTGACTCTTCAGAAGTTCTGCTTGGTGAATTAAACCATCTTAGCAATGCATCCCATTGTCAAATTATCATACAACCACAGCCTCAATCAGTGGTGGGATTCCAAAAATTTTACTCCTGGTTTTGTGGGTATGGCTTGGTGGGCATGGCAGAGGAAGGATACTGCCAAATCCCCCTTCCCTCCCCACCCCATTAACCTGCTTTCCAGCTCTGTTCTCTCCTATGCAGGGCAACCAAAGAAGACCCAGCCAATCATCTGGGACTCAATGGGAGGCAGAGAATAGATGGGGGCGGAGCCAGTCAGAGGTGTTATTTGCCAGTTCTCTTAACTACTCAAAATTTCTGCTACTGGTTCTCCAGAACTGGTCAGAACCTGCTGAATACCAACTCTGGCGTCAGTGCACAACAGACAATGGAGATCCTCAAATCAAAGATGATTGAAATGAGCAGCTACAGAAATGGAATAAATAAATAAATAGCACCCCAAGTTTACCTGATGGTTCGCAGGTCTTCTGGTCTTCTAACAGATTGTATCCATCAACACAGGAACACGCTACCCTTCCTCTTCCCTCATTTCTACAAATCTGCTCGCAATCTCCATTGTTCGTTGAGCAAACATCTTCAATAATGAGAGGGAAAGAACAGGAATGAACGTATCAGGATGACAAGGAAGATGCCTATCAGATTCTTAGACTACTTCACAAAAAGTACTTTCCACCTATTGAAAACGTGACCTGCAAAATGGAAGGCTGGAGGTCCGGCCAGCTGAGGAATTCTGGGAGTTGAAGTCCACCAAGTCTTTATGAAAGGAGACCTAGAATGCTACCCTGTTTCCCCAAAAATACGACTTACCCTGAAAGTAAGTCCTAGCTTGATTTTTACAATTTTGATTCTACCCTCAAAATAACCCCTAATTAAGATCCTCCCCACTCCAGAGTGCATGGGTAAAAATTAAGCTAGGGTGGGGATTGGGGAGTGGAGCTGTCCAACTACTTACTTTTGGATAGTTATAGCCAGGCCTCGCACACCTCGACACTTGCCTTGCAGGCCCATTTCTTCTGCAGCTGGCAAGGCTGGCAAGGCTTTCCTGAAGGCCTCTGTATCTGATAACAAAGCTCAGGGTGGATCCAGAGCTCTGTTATCAGCTGCAAAGGCCTTCAGGAAAGCCTTGCTGGCTACAGAAGAAGTTCCTGAAGGCATCCGACAGCAAAAAGCAGGCTGGCGGGCGATGCATGCAAGTGAGGTTAGTCAGTGGATGACATCCCCCCCAAATAAGACCTGGTGCCTTTTTTGGTGGCAAAAAAAAATATAAGACAAGGTCTTATTTTCAGGAAAACATGGTAGATGTTGGTGGTGTGTTGATGGTTCTTTTAAAGGAACACTTACCAATATAAGTCTTCCAAAATACCACCTGCAAAAAAAACCCCCAACAATTTACAACATTGCATTTGAATAGAAGTAAGATTTGATTCTAAATTCAGACCCAAAGTTCATTTGTGGTAATGATCTCATTGTCTCTCAGGTACACACTTCCTAACCATGTCTATCAAATAGACAATATATCTACAAGCCCCATCCTTTGAGAAGCTCCTCTTGATCATAGAGTATCTCCTTTGGTTTCAAATCTAAATGAAGTTTCTAGACATTATTGGTCCATGTAGATACCTTGGAAGAATAAAGGTATGCTTCCTGAAATTGAAGAAGGTCATATTAGACCTGATATTGAAGGCTATGTTGGATCTATTCTGCAAGCTATTGCATTGGTAAACTACATACATTTCTCAATGCAATCCACAGGGCCGGTTTAGAATGAGAAAAGGTCTAATTTGGCACCCTTCTATCCCAACTCAAATCCCCAGGAATACTTTTCTGGAAAAACCTATTTATGGCATCCCTATCCTGATCAGGATAGGGATCAAGAGAGTGGCTATGTAACAACCTGAAGTGCATGACCTGGGATTGTCAAATTGTTTTGGTTAGTAGGCATTTTGTTAGTTGCGGGGGGGGGGAGAAAGGAGGAGAAGGAGGAGGAGAAGGAGGTGGAGGAAAAGGAAGAGGAAGAAGATGAGGAAGAAGAAGAGGAGAAGGAGAAGAGGAGGAGGAAGAGAAGAAGAAGAGGAGGAGGAAGAGGAAGAGGAGGAGGAGGTAGATATTAAGTTCTCTTGATGTTTATAATCACCGTTTGAGCATCATCTTCAAAAATTTCCCTGGCTTCTTCAAAATTGCATATTTCCTCAATGCACTCTCGTTCAAGATTCCCTTGACGAAGCTCTTCCAAGTATCCAGTATTATACCTTCTATATCGGTGCAAGACAGAACTTGCCTTTTGCTGATTAATAAAAACTACAGCAGGAAAAGTAATGAGATAATCATAGATACAAAGGTTCTCGAGGCAAACATCCCCGAAAAATATCAAAAGATGTTTGGGGTTTCCCAGTTTTGCTTCATAAGTGTCCTCCTGTTTTTGTATGTTATTTTATCCAAACGAACAATGCAGCCATTTTTATACTAGCTTAGAATGGAATTCAAAAAATGAAAATACTTCATTGGCAATATGACTACCTATTGCCAATGAAGTATTTTCTTTTTGTGAATTCTGAACTAAGCTCCTATTTTTATTTTATTCAGCCTGACATTCACAGGGAGGCCGTGGATTTGTCTTAATTGAGACAAGGAACTTCTTCCAACTATATTATTTTGTTGCACATTTCACTGGTCAATATCAAAACACCAAACTATGGCTGGCAAAATCAAAGGCAGCTCTGCAATCTTTTATCACCTTCCCCAGGAAGGTAATAATTAAACTTCCAATTTAGACTGGTGATTTTTATTGCTAGTCATCAACTGAAAAGATTTCCACAGGGGCTCAGCAATCATGATCAAAGCAATAGTAACATACAATACCCTAAAATGAATAAAAGGAAGTCATAGTAATGTATGAAGGCTATAATTGAGCCATTTTGAATTAGATTTTCAGCAAATAGAACCCCAGTGCATTGAAGATTCATTTCAGGGTAAATTCCTTACAAACAATCCAAGGTTAGATTTGAAATGTACATTTGAGGTTACTCATTCCATTATTGTAAATGCGGTTCTAACTTTTTAAAGGGGTATTTGCTCGTATAGCAGTCACGTTTTAAGAATCTCTTTTCCCACTTACCATTTCCCAAATGCCTGTGGAGGTTCTCAGTCTCCAGATCATAGCTGTCCCAAAAGTGTTTTTTCAAAAGGCAGCTGGACTTTCTTTTCTCTTGAAGATGTTTCACTTCTCATCCAAGAAGCTTCTTCAACTCTGACCAAATGGTGGAAGATGGAAGGATTTATAATATATCTAAGCTTCTTGGATGAGAAGCGAATTATCCTCAAGACAAACAAAAGTCCCATTGCTTTTTGAAAAAGCATTTTGGGAACTATTTCCCAAATCTACATTTTATTGGCTGGGTAGAGGCAAAAGTTTAGGATTGCCCACCAAATTTATACACAGCAACTTGGGAGCAAGTCCAATTAAATACCTACACATTGAATTGCAATTGCAATGGATGAGGGTTATTTGGTTTAATTCAATATCTCTGCTATCTTTAGAAGCTTTTAAGTTCAACTTATTTCCTGTGGCTTCTTCCTTAAGTGGTGACCGAAACAGGTTTTCATTTCCAACCAAAAGAAACTTAGCTGTAAAGGGAACCAACCTGCACACTCGGCGAGAAGAAGATATCCCAACAGTCCAAGGACCAAGGCAAAGCCGTGGTGGGCCATTTTTCTTCAACCTCACAGCAGCTTTGCTTAACATTACATGAACGGCCACCTCTGGATCACTCATTCCAAAGGGCAAGTACATATTTGTTTTGGGTTTAACACAGAGGTCATTTTCTTCTCCCTCAAGGACCTTCTGTGGGCTTTGCCAGATGCATAACAGCAGATTAAACAAGGTGTATTGGTCCATAGGACATTGCACTGCTAAAAGGGATTCGGTTTTATTCATCTAGATGAACACTGATTAAGAACTGATTCATCCATTTCATAAGCGTGCTAATCAGAGGTGGGATTCAGCCGGTTCTGACTGGTTCTACAGAACTGGTAGCAGAAATTTGAAGTAGTTTGGAGAACCAGCCAATACCACCTCTGACTGGCCCCGCCAACCCCATCTCTTCTCTGCTTCCCGTTGAATCCCAGCTGATCGGCTGGATCTTCTTTGGTTGCCCTGCACAGGAGAATGGAACTGGAAAGCAGGTTAGTGGGGTGGGGAGGAAAGGGGAAGTTTGCAGGATCCTTTCCCTGCCACATCCACCAAACCATGCCCACAGAATGCCACTCCCATCAAGCCACACCCATAGCTGATTGGCTGGCTCTTCTTTTGTTGCCCTGCACAGGAGAATGGAGCTGGAAAGCAGGTTAGTGGGGTGGGGAGAGAAAGGAGAATTTGCAGTAACCTTCCCCTGCCCCGCGCAATAAGCCCACCACTGGTGCTGATGGACACATCAAAGGAGCTTTTTTCAAAAGGCAACTAGACTTTTGTTTATCTTGGGGATAATTCACTTGTCATCCAAGAAGCTTGGATATATTATAAATCCTTCCCTCCTCCACCATGAAGCAAAATGTCTTCAAAGAAAATGTTCAAGGAAAATGTCTTCAGCTGCCTTTTGAAAAAGCACTTTTGGGACAACCTGTGATGACTTGGGGTGTGGCACAAAGGCAACACAGTCATATAAGAAATAAGAGTCCCTTTATTATCTCCAACTTTGCCCCCAATGTCCAGGTTACCTTCTGGCTGGAGAAAAACTCCTACAGGAACAGCCTTTGACTACAGATAATTAAGTCCAAAACATGAGCAACACAAACTGTAACTTAAAGTCCAAACAAATCAAACTGACGTTTGGCAGGGCAGGAGCAAGAATTTCAGACTTGAAGTCATGGCAAAACTCACATGGTTGGGAAGACACCAGGAACACAGATAAGCCACGACAACACAGGATAAAGTCACTTTTGCTCCCAGCAGCCTGCTTTTCTTATCAACTGTCTTCCCAGGTGTGGTTAATGAAGGGAATCAGGGCCCTTTCCTCCCCCGTAAGCCACACAACCCACATTGCTCTCTTTTAAATTCCTCCCTGCATGCCCTAGGATGAAGAGGGGGTGGGCCTGGGTCTTCCTCTGATTCAGACTCTGACAGAGGCATGACACAACCATGACCTGGATGAAGGAGAACCTCCACAGACATTTGGGAAATAAAAATGGGAAAAGAGATTATTAAAAACATGTGTGCTATTCGAAGAAATACCCATTAAAAAAGTTAGAACTGCATTTACAACAATGGAATGAGTCATCCCAAATGTACATTTCAAATCTAACTTGGATTGTTTGTCAGGAATTTACACTGAAATGAATCTCCAATGCACTGGGATTCTATTTGTTGAAAATATAATTCAAAACAATTAAATTATAGCCTTCAAACATTTCTATGATTTCCTTTTGTTCATTTTATGGAATTGTATTTTACTATTGCTTTGATCAGGATTGCTGAGCCCCTGTGGCAATCTCTTCTATTGATGGCTAGCGATAAAAATCACCAGTCCAAAATTGGAAGTTTAATTATTATCTTTCTGGGGAAGGTGATGAAAGATTGCAGAGCCTTTCCAGATGCATAACAGCAGACTAAACAAGGCACATTAGTTTAGTTCGCACTGCTAAAAGGGATTAGGTTTTACTTATCCAGGTCAAGAATTGATCCATCCATTTTATAAGTGTGCTGATGGACACCACCAAAAGGAGCTTTTTTTCAAAAGGCAACTGGACTTTTTTGGTTCATTTTGTAAGGTCCCAGAAGTTTCCCTGAGCCACAGTGATGCCAAAGAGTGAGACTCGAGACGAGGTTTGCAAAAATAGCAGCTTTTTTTTTTCTTTGGCCAAAGCAAAAAGTCTGGGTGAATGCTGTGTCCAAAACATACAGACAAAATGCATGTGAGGAACAGCCACAGCCTGCGAAAGTGGCTCAGAGTATTGTATACTTTTTACACTGATAGAAACAAAGTTTATCCAATCAGAGACAAAGGTTTGTTATTAATGTGGGCAACATCTTGCCCATGCCCTCCTCTTTATTTTATTTATTTATTTGATTGATTTGTTGATCACTTACAAGATAATAGGTATAAGTATATACATAGTTATGAATACATGAAATGGGTACATATAAGAAAAATAAA